>JAABNY020000082.1:14910565-14932041 GCA_015164015.2 Brevimyrus niger
TTATGAATTCGTCGCATACGCCACTGTTTAAGATCACGCGTCTTCCCACTTTATGGGGTTTTATAAACGTAATTGTTTCAGAAACTTCGGTAACGTTATTTTTAGTTTTTAATTTGGAATGAGCAGAATTACGGATGTATGATTTTTTTATGCATTACAGGTTAAGTCCGAAAAATGCTGTTAATCCATGTAATCTACATTATTTATATAAACTAATATACTACACCGCGAAAATGTTTTGCATTGATAGCCTGCCCACTTATTTGTGGTGAGAAGATCAAATTTTACACTGTTTTTGTTTGTTTTTGTGAAATTCCTGCTGGTGTGTTAACATTACTATTTCGGAAAAGATAATACTGAATTTCTGTGTGCCATTCATATATCATAAATCAATTTACTTCATGGGCAAGGATGGACATATAAGTGGTACGCATTCACCTTTAAAAACGATACATGTGACAATGGGTTGTGGTAACACTGTAAATGCGTACTTAGGTGCATTTGCGCTGATATGAAAACAAAATATAATGCATTTTCAATTTTATGCTAACTCTACTTCATTTGCGATATACAAGATAAAGGCCATGAATTTCAGGCCATGAATATGTATGTGGCTTAATTACATTGTTGCTCAATATAAGTTTGCAGAAACACACGTCGTCACACATATAAACGGGAGTTATCAGCACCAAGAGCAGTTCCCTGTAGATCAGACTGCTGCTTATTCAGACTGCATGTTGGCTGTATTCTATAAAATTGCACTAAAATGGTGCATATAGGGATGAAATGGTTTGGATGCTGTAGAGCAGGGGGGGTCACCAACCTTTTTGAAACTGGGAGCTACTTCACGGGTACTGAGCCATATGAAGAACTACCAGTTTGATACACTTCTTAACAAATTTCTTCAGTTTACTTTTAGTTATTATTAGTATTATTATTGATGATAGTTATCTGTGCGAAGTCACTGATCAAGAAGAATAGCAACAGGATAAAATTAAATTTTAGATGCTGCTCACTGGTGAGTTGTGCTATGTTTAGAACAGGTCCTTGGGGGCACCATGTTGGTCACCCCTGTTGTAGTGGTTTGGTTTTCCAGTTTTAATAATATAATGCTGTGAAGGTAGCTAGTCTGAACGATATTTAGGTGTAAGCCACCCTTATGAATAAATGCAGCAAGGCTTTTGAGTTTCCTAGATAATAAGGATGTAACTGATACCTGTCCAGTAATGAAGGAGGTGGGGGGGCACTATGGCAAGCCCCCCCCCCCCCCAGCTGGCAAATTTAACTGAGCATCCCTATTGACAGTACACGATCATGCAAAATGTGATGCAGTTTCCTGTGAACTCCCCCCCTCCTTGAGTCAGCCAATTTTACCTGACTACATATGCCCTCTGCTTTAGAGTTGATATTATAATCATAATTTTATTATCATTATCATCATTATACGAGCTTGTTTAAAGTGAGGATTTTTTTTTTGAGAAAACATGTTGGGAGACTAAATCTGTCCAGCTCCATATCAGAACAGGACCCTTAAATATCTCGTAAATGAGAAATTTGTCACCGACTAACTGATTTTCAGCAGATGTTTAGTTGTCCTGCAGCATTTCGGAACGTCATCGAAGCTGAAGGAAACTGGACGCTGCTTTGGGCAGGTTCCCTGGCTGCTCTGCATACAATGCTTCCATATAAACTAGTGGCTAAAATTGTGGAAACACTTCAAATTTTTTTTAGAGACTGCAGAACTTTACTCATCCAGTGCATGATATTTGTAAACATTCTCTGCTTGTTTTTAAACACTACTGCCCCGATGTTGTGTAGTAATTTTTAAAGTGTAATGGCAGAAATACCAGGTGTTTTCACAACTTTAAATGTACAAATCTAAATCTTAATTTTAATTTATAATGAAGTATGACCTATTGCTATATAAGCATCTGCAAGTGTATTGTCCTATAAACAAGTAAAGTACAAATGTCCGTAATGTCCTGTAAACAAGGAGATTAACTGAATCCTTCTTGTATATTTATTGATTTTTTTTTCATATACTGTTTACACAGTGATAACACTGTAGGCTGTAAACCGCAGCTCTATTGTTCCATAGCAGCAAAGTGGTATGAAAAAAAAAAAAAAAAAAAATTAAAAAGAAAAAATCTTGTTATTTGCCAGGTAATAAATAATCTGTCTCTTTGGATGATGTAAATGTTAGGAAATTGAGGAAAGCTGCAGTTAATTTCTATTTTACACAGCTTATACACATATTCAAAAGTTCATTATATATATACATACACATACATAATGAATATATATAATGAATTCTTGTCTATATTTATACAAATATAACAGTAGTTTGTAATATACATTTAAGGAAAATATACATGATTAGAAACACAAAAATGTATAATCACAGGCTGGCATTACTGAAATGTGAATAACACAAACATACATTGCCGAACAATGATAGGGAACGAAGGACGATGATGAGGAGGCTGGAATGAAGTTTCCCTCTGAACGTGTAGCTCTGTAATTCATGATCCTTTCCAACATCCCAATCTCTAGACATATCCATACGAGTCCTTTCGTTTTATTTTTATTTTTTTGCGACAGAGTTCATATAAGCGAAGTATCATAGCCTTCTCCATTCCCCTTTCTTTCAAGAAGGAACTTCCTCCCGTGTGCCCCCCACCCCCATGCATGCGAGCAGGCTGGGTGGGACGGTAACATCCTCATGAAGTGCGTGTGAATGTCTGCCGATGTTACCGATCAGTCCGAATAAGAGACCACACAAATCACAGTAAAAAAATATACGGCACAGGCAAATATCTGTTCGTTCAGCTTAATTTGATACTTTGTAAAAATAAAAAAAAATAAAAAAACAACCCACACACACAACATATATACACACATATATAATGTAAATGTATATATAGATATATAAACAAAGAATAAAACAAGAGGTCTGTAGCACCATTAGGAGCTTTTCTTTCGAAGAACAAATTAGCAGCTTGATCCAATACCGAAAAAAAATATTGCAGGAGTGTTTCCAACATACACATTCAATATGGTTCACTTTGTACCACGGAAGCTTATACTGAACGTAGACACAGATCGCTAGAAAGATCCATGTCTCTGACCGAAGGCTCTGAGGATCTGGAGGCCACGCTGAAATGACTGTCGGTGACAAGGCGACACATCCCGATGCGTCTTCTCTAGGAACTGCGCGCTATACAGTTTCACACAGAACAAGCAATGACATCATGTCTAACTTCTGGAATGGGTACAGTATCACTTTACAGGCTTAGTGTACAGACTCTGATTGGACTCAGAAAATATGCAGAACTCATTGCCTGTTAATTAAAGGAGATAATGGGGGATAAATCAGTCACAAAGGCACTTCGTTTCCGATTTCTTTTACTGAGCAACTGCAAATCAACCTTCGCAAAACAAAATGAAGATGACAAATGGTTCGACTCTGCGATCTAGTCCCGCCACGCTTGCGGAAGTGTACGATTCGCTAAAGGCCAGGAAACGCGTAGCGCCGACACGGCATCCATTCAAGTTGAATCTGCTGTTGAACATCGGACAGGTTTCCCCTCCTAAATACAGGAAAACAAGCATCTTTCGTTCTAGGTAAATGGGCACAGGCTCTCTGCGTACTCAAAGAACAAGAGACACTGGGATTTTGTGCAAGTAAAGCAAAATGACACTTTGATAGTAAAAACACTGTAACAACTGTACCAGTAAAAAAAAAAAAAAAAATGTAGCACTGTATATACATGTTAACATTTCCTACACTAAAATATGACATCTATAGGCACAGGCCATTTGTGAAACAGAATCGATTGAGAACTCAAATGCATTCATTTTACAAAGTGCTATGATTCAATTATGCCCGATATAGAGGCTTTGTAAAAAAAATAAAAAAAAAATGTTGTGAAGACACACACCTGCAAGATTATTTTATAGCAATTTCCCAAAAAAAAAAAACAATGATCTTATATGATGTGGTTCACAGTTTCAATCCAATTAATCCTAAAAAAGTGACCAATATTTTGTAAAAACTTGTATTTAAAAAAAAAATAAAATAAAGAATACATGTGTTATTGGCCTTGAAGTGAGCGCTTCAGATAGCAACTAAAGTGCTGGAAGTTGTGACTAGAGAACGCAGAGACCCAGTGCAGAGGCTCTACTCGACGTGACGTTTTGTGTGTCCATCTTTTAGAGGGTTTACGGTCAAAAACACTTTCCCAGCTGAGCGCCAGGTGTATGTCAAGGATTATCACATAAGAGATCGCTCTGTATTTTGGTTAGTCAACCTTTTGCCCGATTTTAAGCACTTGTATGAAACAAAACAATGCTGTTTATTGGAAAAACTACTCAACTGTGAACTAACAGTTACTTCTCAAGGAATTCTTAAAGTCAGGCCTACGGCACCTCATGGGTAGATTTCAGTTTAACGGCTATGAGCAGCAAATCTTCAACATGAATATTTCGATACTGATAAAAAAATATCTTTTGCAATTATACCACTTCTATTACCATTCGTTAAGTAGAAATATATATTAAGGAGGGAATAAATCCGTTTTGACTGGGTAAAGCTAATATATACAAAACACACAGACACACAAACATAGAAGATTAATCGAAAACCCATCCAGGTGCTCATTGTCACAAATATGAACTGTTATAATACAAAAATCTCTTAAGGCATTTTACATGTTAAGGCCTAAATAGAACACATAAGAAGTGTTCTATACATAGCAACCACTAAGCTTCACAAACACGGTATTTATTAGCGATGGGCCAAATTAAGCTTCATGAAACCTTTTATGTATTTTCTTACCCCACTAGACTTTGCACTTGGTTTACTTTGGGGCATAATGCTTTGAGCCCTTTTCTGAACATCTAGTGAGACCAAAAAATGCAGCAAATGGTTAATGGGGTTTCATTTGGCCATCGCTAGTATTTATATATGCAAAATAATATATAGGTATTAAATTGTAATGTAGCATGATTATCAGCAACTTCGTTGGGGCACAATAACTGAAGGGGAACATAAAATACAAACTACAACATTTCAGGCAGGGAGATTAGCCTTTGCCAAGTTATTCAGAACATTATGCGCTAATCATGGCCGCTGGCTTCGGATAGGAGTCACTGCATTTAGGTAGCTGAGGTTCAGAGTTGTGTTGTGAGGTCCTTCTTTGCATGGTTTATCTTCCAAACCATCTTTCATAGGAGGCAAAATCATTGGCAAACGGCTTCGGTGATAGAAATGATGGGTAGAAGAGACTACTAGCTAATTCAATTCACGCTAAACTAGCTAAGCCAAGCTACACTAAACCTAAATGTTGAAACCTCATTAAAACAAACTGTTTCAACTGAACATTCTGGAAGACCATTCTAGAAACAGTGAGCACTGGAAACTGGCAAATTTTGCGGTCTTGAAATGCACACACGCATTGAACATGCATGTAGACAGTGCTGTACACATTTAAAAAATTGATTTTTTTAAAAAGAAAGCCCTTAAATTTCTAGCATGACTATCAAGTCAAGGTGATTGACTCCAGCAGAAACTGATTGGCCAGCTGGACGGCAGATCTTTCGATTACAGTATCTTGCACACAAGGCTGGAATGTCATTTGGGTTTGATATGACCAGTACTGCCGTTTTCAACATGAAGACCGAACCTCACCCTTCACTACGAAGCTTCAAAACACCATCCCCTGTTTTCAGTGCTTGTCGAAGTTCACCTTCCGTTCAGGATAAATATACGTTAAAACCCTGTCAGCAACCACAGATTTAAAGTACTTCGGAGAAAAATAAAAAATAAAACGCGATGCAAAGTCGCATTTGTTCACTCTCATGCATTTGAGTGTTTTAACACTGGACTATGAGAGCCATGTGCTACACGTCATACCCCGTAAAAGGGCCGCATCCACTCACTTTGAGAGGCTCTAGAATGTTCCAGGCTCCCGTCCTGCCTGCGTGGCTCGAGCCTCGAGATGTACACAGCGCCCTGGCCCATCCATACCAAGCACACTCCCTAAAAACTCCCCAAAAGCCAGTTCTTTAAAATTGAGATACCGCCAGGTCAAAACGGCTCAAACTACACAGATATTGTTTTAAGAATGATATGTCTGTTATTTCTTTTTATAGAATCACAAAAACGCCACAGCCCCTGATGACTCGGCGTCCTGAAACTATTGCAAAATCATCGCTTGAGCCACGCATGAAGTAAAACGACCCCAAAAAGACACTTGCTGATCAAATAAGGCATATTCTCAGTGAGGGGACCCGCAACACTGCACTCAGATAATCTCCCATGGTTCGACCAAACCTCTGATTGCGTAAGGCCCCCAAAAATGCCATTTTAATACACTAAAGGTAGGGCTCGTCCACTCCATATGAATACTACAATTAAACAGAGTATAGATGAGGATAGGGGACAAAAAGAATTAAGAATTCATTTTTAAAAATTAATACAACACACATGGATACTCTTGCAGTAAACAGAACCATGCATGACTACTTAGTGATGAATTGAGCATTTTCCCTCAAAATACATTTTCGTTCATATCTAGAATTTGTAACAATTAAAAACATTAATGTATTTTCTCCACTGAAGTCCGTACCCATCTTGACGACGGCAATTGCTGAGAGTAAATAGCCAAGTATTTACCGTAGTGTGGTTACATTCATCACCAGTATTTGCAAGCACCAAATCCCCAACGTGGCAAAAGTTGTCAGGGTTCCATGGGGTTCTAAAACGTTCTACATCCACACAGGTACTTGTGCGTCTGAGAACCAAACACATACATGCACCCAAAAGACTTTAAGCTGGACTGTTCAACAAATGAAATTAAGCTCATAACAAATATTTCAATGTACATAAAGATAGACCTACTTCCGCTCACCATTTACAGGATCCAGGTTTTTGCACAAATACATTCATGGACCAGCAATGGTTTTTTTTTTTTTTTTGTGGGGAAGCGTTGTTGACATGACATCAGCCAGTTGCAAATTCCAACAGACAGGACTAAGTTACTCAGATTACCAAAACGAGATATGGTAAACAATAACCCAAAACATGGCTATGAAATCTGCAAAAGTTTACACTGGGGAAATGGCAGGACCCAAGATAAAAATATCGACAAAGAAAAGTCGCAGACTTGTATCGCACGCCACAAAATGAGATTTAAAATTCAAAATTCAGGAGAACTGATAAAGCAAACATTGTAGGTATGTGTCCTCTCTGTGTGTAATGAACGTAAGCAGCAAGACAATGTCCTTTTTTAGGATCAAACAGATTTGAAATTAAAACTGAGAAGCAGCATTACACCAAAACTGTACCATACTAGAATCCATAATAGTACAGTATACTATATGTGTATATACACACATATATGTGGACATAGAGAATGCATACATTTGGTTTTAGTGTAATTAAGTACTAAAGAGTTATGGGGCATTTTCGTACCTTATGATGGGAAGATTTAAGAAGTTTTAAACTTCTCAAAGTGCTATACGTAACAAAAAAACTACATTCTAAACATTCTAAAAAATTGAAAGCTAGGCTGTCACAAAACCCATTGCAACCACATTGCTATAAAAATATAATATAATATTATATATATATATATGATAATAATTTTCTTATCCATAGAACTCTGAAGAATCCAGAAATGCATCTAAAAGACAATAGATATTTTTTTTTTCTTCAAATTAAAACCCTGCCTCTTAAGATATCTGTTGTTTGAAAGTCTGATGGTCTCACATGAGCAAGGAGACGAATACAAAATTTTGGAACGATGTCAGACAAAACGGCAACCGCACGGCTGAGCAACTTCAATTAGAAACAATATATGCCTATATATGTATAAATACATATTTACATATATAGTGAAGTTAATACCAATACAATTACATACATATAACGCGGAAATATACAGAGGTACAAACGCGCGCACGTACGCGCATGACGGATACGTCTCAATGAGTTACTGGCTTCGGAAAAACGAACAAAACGTAATGATATCAAAATAAAAAAATAAAAAAAAACATCGTAGTTGGCAGCTCATTTTACTGAAACGCCTGGTGGAAACGGGGCAGGGTGGTCGCGCCCGTGTTGGACGTGAACGGCGAGGACAGCCCATGGAGGGCACCCAATCCCACGCCAGCCCCGGGCTCCGAGGGGTCCTGGGGCTGCGGGAGGGACAGCGCCTCCTCCTGGATGTAGCCGATGCCCAGGCCCGAGCCGGGGATGGGCTGTCCGTACGGGGGCCCGTTCAGAGGGAGGAAGTTGAAGAGCTGAGAGAAGTCCAGGGAGGAGGATGAGGAGGGGAGCGGGTCAGAGGCGGCCATTCCGGGGAGCTTGGACAGCGAGGCGTCCACCGAGGCTTCGTCCAGGGCCCCGACCGGCGACGTCAGGTCCAGCTTGGCTCCAGGGATGGCCCCATCCCCCGAAGATGAAGGCATGCTGTTCTGCAGCTCCATCAGGTAGCTCTCGATCTCCCCCTTGAGCGGCTGCTCCTTCTCAGACCCAGGCATGGAGTATGAGGTAGAACCCGGCTGGTACTTCAGGGGGTGCTGGTGAACGGAGAGCCCGACGTGCTCCACCTCCAGCGGACACGCCAGCGCCAAGGGCCCGGCCGCCTGGTCCTCCTGCGCCGGCGAGGCGTAGACGCCCAGCTCGCCAGACGCCATGGCCATCATAGACTGCAGCTCGGCCTTGACCGGCAGCGGGACCCCGCAGGCAAACGGGTCCAGCAGGTCCAGCGGCTCCGTCTTGACCTTGAGCAGCTCCTTCGTGTGGCTCTTCTTGACGTGGCGCGTCAGGTGGTCCTTCCTGCCAAAGCGTTGCGCGCAGTATTGGCACAGGAAGTCCTTGCGGCCGGTGTGCACCACCATGTGGCGGCGGACGTCCTTGCGCGTGTAGAACCGCCGGTCGCAGTGCTCGCACTGGTGCTTCTTCTCCTTGGCGCCGCCCGACGACTTCCCGGCATGGCTCTTCAGGTGCTCCAGCAGCTCGGCGGTGCTGGGGAAGGTCTGCAGGCACACCCGGCACGTGAGGTCGCCGGCGTTGGCCGAGTGCAGCGCCTGGTGGCGCCGGAAGCCCAGCTTCGTGTTGTAGCTCTTGCCGCACTCGTCGCACGAGAACGCCTCCTTGTTGGGGTCGTGCGTGTGTAGGTGGTTCTTCAGGTGGTCTTTGCGGTGGAACATCTTCTCGCAGTAATTACACTTGTGGGTCTTCTCGGGGGAATGGGTGGCCATGTGCCTTTGGACAGAGACACGTTTCTGTGAGCGGACACCTTTTCCGAAAAAATGTACCTCGCCAATTTGACCACAACATCTGGTTGGAAACTGATTAAAATTACTTTAAATTTATCCAGACCCCCAGAAATTCATTTCTGACTATGGGCCTGCCTAACCCTAACCCTAAACCTAACCCTAACCTTATGTTGAATTACCCTTTAAGTTAATAAAAACAACAGCACAACCTCATCTGTTTATTATCATGGATATTTGGTGACGTGTCGTTGATTTAATTGACAAAACATTGTTTACTAATGATTAAACACTTACCAGGCTGGGCAAAACTCTTAAGCAGCCAAAGAAAAAGTTTAAAGGCGTTTAACATGACAACATATGCAAATTAACAAAAATAAGATTAAAAAGCAACAAGAATTTTTTCCATTCTACAACTTGTCGGACGGCTGGATGAACGCAGCATCGGTTCCCAAACCTCTGCTGGGGGGGCGCTCCCCAGCCAGTCTGCATTTCTTAAATTCCACCCCCAATTAAGAAATGCTTTTTATTGGCCAAAAACGTTAAGCTAGTGGCCAAATCAACAAACACATGGGCCACCGCCGGTTACCTCAGCAGCTTGTACTTGGAGACGAAGGCCTTGCTGCAGTCTGGGTGCGAGCAGCGGTACGGACGCTCCCCCGTGTGTGAATACGAGTGCACCTTCAGCTTTTCCACACTGTTGAAAGCCTTTTCGCACAGGTGGCAAGGGAAATTCTTCCGGGGCTTGCCCTCGCCTCTCTTTCGCCTTCCGGTGGCCGATGGGACCTTCTGGGTATCCTTGACTTCGTCTAAATCCCCAGGTATTACCGTGGCCATCGCGGCCTAGGGCAGGCCTTCGGGCAGGCCTTCAGGCAGGCCTTCGGGCAGGCCTTCGGGCGGGGCGGCGGTGCTCGGGGCGGACGTGACGGCTCGCGCAACCGGGGAGCTCTCCTGTATCATGTGATCAACACCGCGGGCTCTTTGGGGCCTGGGGGAGAGAGAACGGACAGAACAACAAGTTACAGCCTCAGACAGGGGTACTCAGAAGCCCCCCAAATTTTTTGATAGCTAAAATCAAGCTATTCTACTCCTAAAGCATGTCGCTAATTGGTAGCTGGAAGAGAGTTGCCAGCTACGCTACTATAAAAGCATGTCACTGATTGGTAGCTGGAAGACAGCTGCCAGCTATGCTACTATAAAAGCGTGTCTCTGATTGGTAGCAAGTGCTGGAAGTACTGCCAGCAATTTCTAACTCTGTCATTACTGTTAATTTACAACTACCTCCTACAGTGACTGCTATGGATGGCAGCAATTACTGTATTATAGCCTAATCTTGTTTACTGTGATCTTGGAAATCCCCAGTTACAGTCAGCGTTGCCTCATATCCCCATGTGAACATGAGCATAACGACGCAATCCACACCTGATCGAAGAACAAGGTACGGGTCTGTTGTGTTCAGCTAATTAAACTCATCGATGGTGAGGAATTAATATTTCCCATGATTGGGCATCTAAAGAGGCAAACAGAACAAAAACGCAACAAGTCACTGCCGGGCAAAACCAGAGAAAGTTAGAGAAAAATAAAAAGCTAGAAGTAGGACTATGGCTTTGAAATGGTGTTAAATAAAGTGCAGTAATGAACCCCATGCATAGTGAAATAACAGAATCATAGTGCACTTGTACCTGATCCCAGACCTGAAAAAGGGTTAAGTGGGAGTGCAGAAATAATCACATTACTGTAAAAACAGGACATATGTATAGATCAGAACAGAACTTAAC
Source organism: Brevimyrus niger (assembly GCA_015164015.2). Classification (NCBI taxonomy): domain Eukaryota; kingdom Metazoa; phylum Chordata; class Actinopteri; order Osteoglossiformes; family Mormyridae; genus Brevimyrus; species Brevimyrus niger. The sequence goes on from JAABNY020000082.1 coordinate 14,921,626, forward strand.
ATTTAATAAGATTAGAATTTACTTATAGAAGCACACAAAAATAAGGATGCAAATGCAATGATTCTTTGGTGCCAACACTAAACTAACAAAACTGTTTAATGTTCTAAAACTGCTTAACACTTCATAATAGGATTAATTAGATAAGAAACCATCTCATGGCCACACAGTCTGTGAGTAAATGTTTAAGTATCTTTATAACCTAAGTTGTATCTCTAACAATCGCAGAAGGGGGCAGTCTAACCAAGATGTGTCCAGAGACCCACTGGTAAAGATGTGAGGGGCATTTGTGGGTAAACACGGATCCTGAAGAATGACCAAGGCACTGACCGCGAGATGATGATGGAAATCTACGCTTTCAGAAAAAAGGGCAAAGAATGATACCTTTGCTTGTCACTGTGGCTGTACCCTTGTAATTGATGTTCCTCAGAGTCCATTTCTGTAGGTACAATTACCTACAGTTATAGGGTACAATTGGCAGACCCTTGAGGGTACAGCCCCAGGTACAAGCAAAGGTACAGGTTTTTACCCTTTTTTTTCTGGGAGCGTATGGACATCATGTTATAAACAGTACAGTATATATATATATATAGTATAAAAACATGTTGTCATAGGTTTTACTAGGGGGCAAAAAAAACATTTATTGAGAGTTAGTCAGAAGCACTGCTACACAGTTAAAAGCCAGAACACAAGATACGAACATTTCAGGAACGCATGTCAAAATGAAACTAAACGAAACACTGACGCTTTATGATGTGGGATGGCTGCCCAATGCTCTTGGCATCAGCTCCAGCATTTCAGGCGCAAGCACAAACCAGAGAATGCAAGAACAAACTGGGGGGAGGCTACTATTATGATGTAATTCAGAAATTCTGATGATGTCACAGTTGCTGTAGAACCTTAATGCTTAAAGATGTAGCTAAACCATAAAACGGTTTTAATTTTTGCCTTCACTCGATACAAGCCAACGGTTGAAAGAACAATAAGTCAGACTTGAGTGCAAAAAGCCAACTGTAATTACAGTGTTTAAGTTCTCGTGTTACTTATTTAGTGAAACAATGCAATCTGATTCATGTTTTAATGCTGGTATAATTCCTAACTTACCCTGTTAAATGTATTAAATTGAAATCCTCTAAACAGAATTTACCATTCTTTAAAAATGGTAAATTTATCAAACAGCCATAGAGAAAAGGATCTAACAGCTTCATACAGAACAAAATATTTCACAAGAAAATAAAATTTAGCTTATATATACATCACAACTGTAATATAGTAGATACTATTTCAAAGGTCCTTTACTCTCAAAAGAATCACTTTCCTTCAACAGATTTACCTTTAATTTTATTATAAAAACAACACAGTTTATTTTTTACTTTGCAAAGTTAACAAGAAATGCTAAACTTTAAAATGGTATGCAATAAATCAAATTAACCAATATAAATCAGTAGCTAAATACAAATAATTCAGGAGTAAAACATAATGCAACATACAGTTTGCAGATAAGAGATTGCATACTCTTTGTAACATTAAAAAATAGTGAATCATAATTTGACTGAAAAAAGTTCATTTAGTGTATATTTATTTCTAAAAAGGAACAAAAAATATTTTCTTTTATTTTCTAATAGAATACAATTTGTTTTCATAATAACTATCTGTACTGATCAAATATTAAAAGTTGTTAATGAAACTTTGACATTTATTACAATTTATTAATGTACACTTCTATTGTTTTTAGTTGAAATTCTGATGCACAGAAACATTTTATAAACAGAAGCACATGTATATTTAGGTCAACTCATTTAAGGTTTTCTGGAGACAAGCTCATATTATAAATAAACTCATTCGTACTAATACAATTCTGTACATTAAATCAAGTAACCGTACGGAAAAAAAAATCAAAATCTGTGGCTGTCCCACACAGGAACAAAGACTTTAATTCAACGTGGAAGTTATACTATCAGAAAGCAACATCTGTAATCTTCCTGATTTTCAAGCATCTAAATAGATTACTTTGGTATAAGCAACATATTTTAATTGATGTACATTTTGAGTGCAAAAAAAAAGAAGAAATTGCTTGAACAAACACAACATAGGGAAAAACTGCACAACACACTGAACACAGAGTAAGTTCTAACACTGAATCTAAACTAAACAAATTAAAAACAGAAATTAAATAAAGCAAAGAACAACAAAATACTACAAATACAAAAGGATAGCTCTCATTTTGATCTAGGAAACATTTCATTTAGCCTACTTTTGCACATTAAACCTACACAATGTGGTTCTTTTATGTCTTAGTGTGTAAAAGAATTTCTGATCTAAAGCTCAACATCAAAACAAATAAACATAATCGTTTTTAGAAACCATGCATCACTAGGTTATGTTCAAGATTTGTTTCTGTGTGAAACATTAAATTCACAAATATATTTAACACACACAATGTTCTTGCCAAAATCAGTTTTTTTAGACAGAAATATTAATTCTAAAATATTTACACTTACAAACTATGTAAAAGTTGCAGCCTAATAGACACTTTTTAATTTTTTTATAAACATATTCTCAGTGTCATTAGATCCACAGTAGAGTGGGAAAATATAAACATGCCAAGTACAGTAACCGAGAAATCCCATATCTCAATGCGGAACCGCAGACAAGCTACACATAAAACCATTGACCATATGAACATCTGTTGAATCTGATTTACACCTTTGTGTGTAAATTTTTTAAATCTTAAGCTGAAACATCCCAAGAAAAAGTAAGGTGTTTTAAACAAAAGTTATGTAATTTGTCTGAAATCTGGATATTTTGTAGACAGAGAGATAGCATAACTTTAAAAAAAAAAAAAAACTACACAAGAAGTAAATGATATTACACAATCTCAGTCCTTTAAGATCAGCTCAACACAGACCACAGTACAAATAACAAACTGAACCACAGACGAAAGGGTTTCCATTAAACCCCCCACGAAATCGTCTTTAAACACAGAATATACAATAAAATTTTTATAATCAAAAACAACGAATGGGATGAGCGGGAAAACATCAAACGCAAACGACGGCTGCAAATTAACAGAAGCAAACAGCACTAGGTGAAATCGATTTGCACGTGTAACTCTGAACACTGGTTTCTATGTAATACAGATTAAATACTTGCAAAACAGTCAAATATATCAAAATTCAAAAACTAATGAAAATTATTTTCATGAGGAATAATACATAAATATTGGCACGTGCGGTTACACAGCCACAAGTGGTATCGACGTATTAGATGAGATAAACAACGATAAGAGATGTTAACTAATTTATCCGAAGATCCCATAACTGCGGCCAGCTTAAGAGCTCCTGTAGCTTTAAGATGCCAAACTTCAGGTTCCCACGTGAAACTAACATCGGCAGCATTTAAAAACGTTGTAATCAAAACCCACCGACTAATTACCCCGGGATCGTAGGTGAAACTTTGGCGCAGTGTCGTTATTTGGTCTCCGCGCGCCGCAGTCGGTATTAAACCGGCGGACGGATGGGCGAAAGCACGGCAATGTGCTGCGGGAGCAGGACACATGTCTGTCCCGCTCTGTGCACTTTCCAGCGCCGGACAGCACAAAACAAGCAATCGATGACCTTTGAATCAATGCAAATCCCTGCAGTGTTTCCCCTAGATCACTTAAAGGAGGAGTGGACACCGTGGAACACGATCACCCCACTGATGCAACTGATGTGCAATAAACAAAATAATGACTAATCACCAAGCACACGGACCGTGCACAAGCGTTTCTGAAAATATCACGTGGAGTGAAACATCATAACTGTATATGACAAATACAAAAACAAGAGCATCCCGCACAATAAAACATCACAATACTTTCACGCCAAATCATAGGTTGAATATTGATAATGTCTAGACTCCAGACCAACTGTTTATGTATATATTTTTTTGTAACTTCATAGGATATTATTCTTGATTGCAACGTGACCGTATCAATAAAAAAACTTGACTTCGTTTCGCTCCCTTGGCAGAAAGTCAAAATCGCACACAGTTCGAACAGGGAACTTAGATGAACTCATCTCTAAGCAAATGTTTAGCATAGCCTAATTAGTCTGCCTTCAGTACTCCCTCCATTTTGGTTGTTTGTGGTATTGACAAGCAACTTCACTTACTCGTTACTAATCTGTTTTAGCACAGTGCGTCCCGCAATCCCCTGATGCGCTATAAAAACTTTTTACCAGAAACTGGAAAGCAAAACTTCTCACAAACAGTACCATTTTCAAGGAGACGAATAAATGACAATATATGCAGGCTTTATAATTTATGTTAAAACGCAGCCCGACACATGCCAAGTTACTTCAATCGATAACCGCATGAACATGCAGCGTTTCCATGCACATATATGTCGAATTTGACATGGCATGCACGCAGAATGCTTTTTAAAACATTTTCCAAAATAATTTCTGTTACTTTTCGTTCCCGTCGGATGTCCTCGCAACACTGTTGTTATTAAATTCATGAAAAACTTACGCCAACTATCTTTCTAAAACTTTTTTGTAACTTTTCAGTATACCATAAATTTACCCTGAGGACTTACAACAATTTGCATGCAATGTGATAAGAGACATACTAATAACAAAATTTTATATATTTTTCTCTCTTATTCATGTCTTCCTTTGGCTTTCTCTGAGGTCCCAAACAGGGGGCTGATTAACACAAACTTTTTCCCTTGCTCACCCCTCTCCCATAATTTGAATAACCCCGATATTTTAATTTAAGAAGGAAGTAACAATTTACTTAATTTGCGTCAAACTCACCACAGGAGTCTTAACATCCTTTCTACGGTATTTTTCTTGACTTTCAACTATTTTCCGAATTTTTAATAATTTTTTTCTCATATTTTTTGCTGGACGCTGCGGGCCTGAAAATTGTTTGCTTTCCCCTCTTTCCAGCAGCCATTGTGTATGCGCTGCGGTGCAACTAAACGCAAGTCTTGACCACGCCCATTTAAAGCCCCTCCCAATTAACACTTTCGATTCGCTACGCGCCATGCCACTCCCATATTTTTGACTTTCTATTGGTCTAAATCTTGTATGCTCTTTTGTATGACTCGCCCGCTGTACTGTCAATCGCAAAGTGTTTTCTTTACTCGTATCTGCAACAAAGGGCGGGCCTTAGCTGCAAATATGGCATTCCCATTGGCAATCCGAGGTGCCAATAGATTTATGACCATCGGTCGTGTTTCTGAGTTTAGAGCTAATTGGTCATGTACGCCCGTCAGTCATCAGTAGGCGCCCGTGTTTGGTTGTGCGATGTTGGTAAATGACGTCTCGGTTGGCAACGTGAGTTCGCAGGATTGCAGAAAGCGAGAAATGTGAGTGCCTCTCTTTCGCCGTCTGTTTGCCGATCGCCTGTCCCTATGCAAAAGTGCTAATGGGATGGAGGTCCGCTACGGGCCTTGGGGTCTGTGGTTTATTTCGCATGCAGTTTAGGTCTGGCTGAGGCTGGATCTCAGCTTCGTCCGTTTTGCAGGGAATCAAACCCGCGGCTTGCGTGCCGGCGGCCACCGGGCGACTGGTTCACCGTGAGAGCTTTGATCTTTGCGCCATGCCTTTATGTGTAACCCCTTTATGTGTAGCTTCATGTTACGGACGTACTTTTGTGTGATGTAGCAATGAAGGTCACCGACAGGATCAGCTGTCCGGGTGGCAGTGTCTCATATAAGGCGCCCCGGGTGTTTTAGGTTAAAACGTAATCGGTTCTGGTTTGTCGAGTGATGTACAGGAGCATTGCTTCTTCCTGCATGCCGACGAGCAGATCAACCTACAAGTCACCGAACGCTTTTAATTACAGCTTTTCAGCAATGCGACAGTCGCTCTGGGGTATTTGATTTAGCCGAGTTCGGTAGGTAATGAATGTGAAACTGCTGTTTTATGTTTCTGGATGATCAATCTAATAAATGAAATCTTTTTGGTTAAAAGAATGTTGATCTGTCTCTTTTTTTTGATGTGCTACTCTTCTTGGGGGAAGATTGGACCTTTTTATTAATAGTGTTTATATTAATGATGATGACATTTATGTTATGTAATTTTATAATCAAACTCATTAGAGTTTAACTGAAGTTGAGCTTCATTATGTTTTAAAATATGATAATTATATGTGTTCATTTGTCCTCTCAGAAACGAGGGTGAACAATTTTTAAAAACATTTTGACTCATAGACTTGGGGTAATAATGAATAATGCATAAGAATACTACTCCCTCATGGAAACATAGGAAAATGTTATTGCTTATCTGTCATTTGATTCATAAATGTGAAATACTAATTATAATACAGTATATGATAAAGATTTCCCTTTTTAAATTTCAGACATATCAGATGGTGTGAGGATGCCTTCAAATGTAAGCAAAGTTAGGAACGAGGATATCAATCCATGCATTGAGGTAAATCTTTCATCAGGAGTCCCGCACATTTAAACACAAATTACATACTCATTGTGAGCGAGCCCTTAAATTCTCCCCTTTTTGTCCCATTTAACCTTAAGGAAAGCGATGATTCTAGGAAGTGCTTAGATGCCAATAATTACAACAAGGACAAGTGCACAGCGTATTTCATTAAGTATAAAAACTGCAGAAAGTTCTGGGTAAGTACTTCACACCAATGCCTCCACAAATAGCACGGATCCGTCCATGACCGCTCGCATCTAAAATCTAGGTTTGACTAGTATTTCTACGTTCCAGTCTGTCAATCATTTGTCCCTGCTATTACGCTGACACTTTCTATACAAGAACTTTAACCGGATGGCTGAGGATCATTAGACTGGCTTGGGCGTGGCGGATATCCGAGGGTCCCTCGCACCTGCAGGACATGGTGCAGAGCTGTGGCGGGCGGCGGCTTCCGGCGTGTCCCGTCACCTGCCGTGTCACCCATGCTCCTTTCCAGCATGGCGTAATGCTCCAGCGACGGAAGGAGGGCGTGAAGCCAGACATACCCACGCTGGCGGAGAGGGAGGAGATCCTGCGAGCCAGGGGCGGGAAGCCTTACTGACGGCGGACAGAGGCCGGCGATTTACGGGCGAGGCCCTGCTACACGTACAGGAGACTGTGTGTTTGTCATTTGAGGAGGGGGGGGGGCGTATTTATCAATGTTGTGGGGTGAGGGGAAGCCCTCCTGTGGCCGTTTTAACGTGTAGTCAAAGTAACGTGTGACTCGCTGCGATAAGATGCCGTTACTATGATCAGATGGTTGTTGGTTCTGATCCTGTGGTTAGCCGGGTGGTTGCACTGTTGGGTTCTTCAGTAAGGCCCTTGACACCCAGTTGCTCCAGGGACTGGCTGGCACCGATTCGCCAGTTGTGTGTTACTTTGGATAAAAGCCTTCGCTGAATAAACATAAATGTGATGTATTTTGCCGTGTAAAAGCCATGGATTACTGCAGTATCTTTGATAAGTCCTTCCCTGAAGAGCTGGATCGGTGTCCCAAAAATCTGATACTTCACAAATAATTCTGTTGTGTAAATCTTACCGTTTTGGCACCATAAGCGGAATATCATGGATTGGTATGTTTTGGTGATTTTAGAATGAGAGCGTTGTAGGTAGGGGGCGCTGTTGCATTGTGGGTAGCCTGCTCACTTCATACCCTCCGGGGCGTGTTTTTAGATAAGATAAAACTTTATTTGTCCTGGGGGAAATTGTTGTGCCAAGGCACTGCTCTCACCGTGCTCAAATATACCAAGAATAAAGAATACAATGTAATATAAGAACACATGAGTACAATAAAATCAGGAATCCAGCTGCAATACAAGTGGGAAAAAACAAAATGGAAAAATAGGATAAAAAGACCAGCTCTGTAATTGAAGTGAGTGTGCATGTGCAAAGGGTGTAAAAAGGGTGCCAGGTGTGGAAAAATACGGAATAATGTGGCAAAAAAAAGTGAATTGAAGGGGGGGGGGGGCGGAGAACCTGCTGTGTTGCTTGCTGCAAGAATCTTGATAAGTGTTCGGGGTGCGGGGAGTGGGAGGCGTTCCCCAGCATCCCTGCAAGTTTACCCAGCATCCTCTCCTCAGCCGTAATCAGCAGGGGGCGCAGCTGCACCCCCGACCCGGGGGCAGCCCTCCCGATCAGCTGATTGAGCCCTCCTACCATAACACGGGGTGCTGAGTGGGAGAACGTCAGCGCCTCGGTACCGACGTCAAATAACTAAGGCCCCTTGAGAAAGTTCACGGCTCTGGCTGTTCTCTGCTCCGCCCCGGTGTTCCTGCCCGCCCCCAGCCTGCTGCCCGGGAGCTCTCCCAGGTACCTTGTCCTCTCCTGCAGTCTTTCACGAATATTTCGGGGCGATTTCCATTTCCTGAAATCTTTCCAGATGTCCAGCTGCGAGTAAAGCTGCATCGCGTCGATTCGTGTCACGTGACACACTGATGCCACTCGTGATTTTTTTTGTTTTGTTTTGTTTTTTCTTTAACGTGAATAAAGTTTAGAAATTTGAGGGGAACATACCTTTTTTAGGGGGTTTTCTTCAAGTCATTTTTCGACTAAGGTGGCGGTGTACTCTGATTCCTGTCCGTTGTTCATACCTGCCACAGTAGCGGAGTCATCAGAAAACTCCTGCAGGTTACGGGCATCTGAGTCAGAGGTGCAGAGTGTGACCAGAAGGGGGCGATGATGCTGGGCCCTGAGCTGCCCTATTCCAGATATGTGTGGGCCGGTGAAAGCATGTAGATGAAGGAGTTTTCAACTCCCATGTGTGGCTGCTACAAAAACAGTAGTGAGCTGTGCACTAATGGTGAGTCCTGGAGTCCGCGTGTTCGTCTCATGGTGAGGTTTGTTACAGGTATTCTAGGTCCCTGCCACAATCCAGGAACAAACGGACATTGTGTGTGTGATTTCTGGTATAGTAGTATGACATTTTCATTATAGTTCATGTAGAGTCATTCTGCCAGTATGATGTTGGTGATTGTACACCTGTAATAATATCCAGCCAATCAGGGAGGGAAGAGACAATTTACAGTCTTACTTTGATTGCAAACGAACACCTAGGGCATTTTCCGAAAACGTCTGAAACATTGTCGAATTTCGATAATTATGCCTAATAATGACTGTTGGCTCCATCACACATAAATGTGCTTAAAGTCACTACAATTGATTAAAACAATAATTGAATCAATTTTCGAAAATATCCCAGCGAATTAATTACTGGAATGCTTCACAAAGATATTATCACCAAATGAACAGTGATTAAAATAGACATTATTACATTATAATAATGAACATGTTTATGATATCTGATGGGGTGCTCATTGGGGGTTTTTTGATTAGCTTTTAATGAGATTTTAATGTGTCACGCGCAATGTTGCAGAGATTACATTCGATCGTGCAGGTGCGGTAGCGGAAACAGAATTTGTAAAATTTGCTCGTTTAAGATAGTGTCCGGCAGTTTATGTGATCCAGATTGCCGCATCAGGTACGTCGACACCCACAGTAGAGTCTGGATCAGAAGGACTTAAGAAGAGGAGAGACCACAGCTGCCCAGTAGAGTCTGGATCAGAAGGACTTAAGAAGAGGAGAGACCACAGCTGTCCAGTAGAGTCTGGATCAGAAGGACTTAAGAAGAGGAGAGACCACAGCTGTCCAGTAGAGTCTGGATCAGAAGGACTTAAGAAGAGGAGAGACTACAGCTGTCCAGTAGAGTCTGGATCAGAAGGACTTAAGAAGAGGAGAGACCACAGCGGTCCATCGCTATAAATCATCGATACTTTTCTTTCGGAATGAGACTCTACTGTCGATCCGGAAAACCCACGAGCGGTTTTTATAAATGTGACGGTCAGGATTGGGAATAAACACAGCAGCCCCCCTGACAAAATGTCAATTTGAGCTCCACACCCCGCTTACATTTTATAATTTTACATATTCAAGGGCCCCTGTAAAGTGCCGGGGCCCCTGAATCTGTCAGGGTATCCGTGCCCCTGCAACACCTCCTCCTCAGTGTGTGAAAGGGTATGTTTTGATATCCATGATTCCTCCCCGGAATGATTATTTTAGTACTTAAAGTGAAATTTCAAAGTTTTTCAGTGACTTGGTCTGAAGTCGTATTACTTATTTAATCCTTTATCTAAACACAAATGTATTATATTAAAACTAGGCCGTAGGCTTTGTATTGAAATGTTTCAGAAACCCTGACAGCATTGCAGAAATGAGAGTTTACCATAATGGTATGTATGAATGTACGAGATGCTAGGGAAAGGAGGTCTGCCAGATGCACTTTCCAAACACTGGGAACAAGATTCCGTATTACATTATCAACATATTTCTTTCATTACTTATATTAAATTAATAAAATGAGGCATAACTGGGACAGTTCGCAGCTGAGTGTGAAGCGGCTGGGATGAGAATCAGCACCTCCAAATCCGAGACTATGGTTCTCAGCCGGAAAAGGGTA
>JAABNY020000082.1:14934862-14945927 GCA_015164015.2 Brevimyrus niger
TCATAGTTAGCATTAGCATTTCTCCCATTGAAATGAATGAGCGGTCCCCATAAGGATATGTTTACCCTACATGCGTGAGAGAGTGAGAGAGAGAGAGATATTTATATGATCATATATCCATCTATCCATTTTCTGAACCCATTTAAGTACAGATTTACTAGCTAACCCACGCCAGAGGCTACAGGCACAAGGCAGGGAACAACCCAGGACGGGGTGATCATTTAGACCTTTTGAGATGGGATATCACCTGCGATTTTTGGAATACCGTAATATAATAATGTAGTGTGGAATTTGTGCTCCTAAAGTTGTGATGTGAGAAACTGTTTATTTTGATTTAATGACAACTTGATCATAAATTATACTTGTGATATATATTAGACTATGGCTGAAGGTCTCGGTTTTCTCAAACGTTATATGGGTGTTGATAGTAACTCATGAGTCTCAAAAGAAATAAAAGCCCCAGGCAAGACTGACTTCAACAGCTAGACATGCCCCAGGTAATGATTATCCTTTCAGTATTACAGGTAATCTGCCAACTTTACAAATTTATTTTAATTATGTATTTATTGAATCCAATGGCCATGACCGTACCTGTACCATTAATAGGATAGGCACTGATTTTTTTTTTGGCTCTTAAGCAAAACTATTTGGATAACAAAATCATAGTATGGTTAGTCAATAAAGACCCTTTTTTCCCAAACGTGATTTGTTCCAAGAAAACTATAAAATACTCTTAAATAAATTATTAATAAAGGAAAAATAAGTTACATGAGTCATGGAATCAATGAATAAAAAAAGAATTTGTAGGACGTCTTGGAGATGCACATTTAGGCCTTAGTATGTTCTTTTTCGGTTGTTTTATTTAGGTCGCTTGGATACAGACATAACTTTAATTTTTTTTCCTTCTTTTTTTTTCTTTCTATAGCCCCAAGACAATTCTTTCGCTACAAATTCACTGGTGTTTTTTTATTTTTTTATTTATTTTTTTATTAAGACCAAGGTTTTCCAAACTGTCAGGTTCTGCATTCAGTTGTTCCTCAACATTGAACACAACATTTACGCACGGATGAATACACGAAAGTAGAGATTTGACGGTCCCGCTGGTGAGCTCCCCTGGAAGACCACCCCCCAGAACAAATCATCACACTTTTTGATTATGGCTGTTATCCTCTGTTTGGCTCTTAAAGATCAAAACACTCTTTGATCATCCAGGTTTCAGCCTCACACAAACAGATAAGCTGGACATGACCCCGCATCTTTCAAAGAAACAGTAACTGGAGATATGTGTGTAGGACTGCCGTGTGTTTACTAGGCCCTAACTTCACTGTGTCAGGTTGAAAGTGCAGCATAATGGCTTTCTTCAAAACCAAGATCACATCCTCCAAATTATCTCATTTTTCACATCGTTGCCTAGTTTTCCCACAAAGCACTCCTTCGTTAGAGAGCCGTACCCAGAAGTGTCATAATTCCGTCGCACAATCTTTGCGGTGAAAAATCTAAGCATCTCATGTGTGATAATCAATTTTTACATTATCCACCAATAGTACTGGCTTATTTAAAACAAGCCCTTCATAATCAGGACCATACACCCAAAAATAAGCTTTCATTGTGTCAATGTTTCTGTCCTGCTTACATTGCCTATAGCTAGAGCTTAAAATGTTGTAATCCGCGCCAGGTTTTAATAAAAACATAAGAAATTAGACCCATCAAGCTCGTTTGGGGAGAACTTAACTAATAGCTCAGAGTTGTTAAAATCTTATCTAGCTCTGATTTAAAGGAACCCAGGGTTTTAGCTTCCGCTACACTAACAGGGAGACTATTCCATAGTCTAACAACATGCTGTGTAAAGAAGTGCTTCCTCAAATTCAGATTAAAATGTTCTCCCGCTAATTTCCACCTATGGTCACGAGTTACACTAATATTAAAGTAGCCATTTGGCTGAACAGCATAAAGACCTGTTAGAATCTTATATACCTGGATCATGTCCCCCTCTTAGTCTCCTTTGCTTGAGGCTGAACAGATTGGGCTCAGCTAACCTCTCCTCATAAGACATTCCTATAAGACCAGGAATCATTCTTGTAGCTCTACGTTGAACCTTCTCCAAGGTAGCAATTTATTTTTTAAGGTATGTTGACTAAATCTGCACACAATATTCTAGGTGGGGTCTTACCAAGGAATTGCAAAAATAGTCCGCGTCGCCTGTAAACTGCTGTTTTAGAAGAGTGTGCAAACTCCTCTCCTATAGTTGTTTTCAAGTCCAAAGTATTGCATAAGTATGGTATTTGTTATACAGTGTCTCTCAATAACAACCTGTGATGGCCTACTAGGAATCAATTCTGCTTTGAGCCATTCTGTGCCTACAGCACTAATGCTGTATATTACATTGATAAGCATCCTCATCTCATTGCCAATAGAGGGCAGTGTTGCTATACAAATCAGCCTAAAGCCCATTACCCGTTTCAGTAAAACAGACTCATCCAGGACCGCAAATGCTCAGTAGATTTTAATATGGCTGCGCTCCATCTTCACTAAGAACAACAGAGGACTGAAAATTGCCAAAAAAAGAGGCTCGACCATTGCATGCAGGTCCTGCTGGCATTTTTCTGGCAGGCTGAGCTTCCTCTAGTTTCAGTCACAGGAGCCAATGTCAGGCCCACCATTCAATTACAGGAACTAATATCAGGCCCACTGTCCAATTACAAAGAATAATGTCTGGCCCACCATCCAATTACTGGACCTAATATCGAGGCCGCTGTCCAATTACAGGAGCTAAAATCAGGTCTACTATCCAAATACAGGAGGTAAAATCAGGCTCACTGTCCAATTACTGAAGCTAATGTCAGGTCCACTGTTCAATTACAGAAGCCAAAATCAGGCCCACTGTCCAATTACAGGAGCCAAAATCAGGCCCACTGTCCAATTACAGGAGCCAAAATCAAGCCCACTACCCAATTACAAGAGCCAAAATCAGGCCCACTACCCAATTACAGGAGCTTAAATGGACCACTGTCCAATTATACACGTTCAAATCAGGCCCACTGTCAAATTACAGCTTTGTGTAAACCAACTAAAATCTTCATAGACTAAGATGATTACTTGCTTAGCTATTTAACACAGACATGCTAAGTGATTATATAAAAATGTAAAACCTTTCATTCAAGGGATAAGGTCAATCATTAGCATTGCGGCCGACACATCATAAAATGACCTATTGTACATATGAGTCATTAGCATGGTATCAGATATTTAGGCGAGCGAGAGGTCTTCAGGATCAAGTGTAAAATGAATAAGCTTGAAACTATTCTTTTTTTTCCTTCTTTTTTTCTTTCTATAGCCCCAAGACAATTCTTTTGCTACAAATTCACTGGTGTTTTTTTAGAGATTTGACAGTCCCACAGACAAATAAGCACATGCTTTGGTATTAAATGCACTGAAAAGGGGTGTTAATACTTTGGCAATGGAGTAATTGTTTTGGTATCAAAGTCACATGAACAATGTTTAAAAACTGGAAAATACATAAACAGGGGATTGAAATAAAAACAGACTAAACACTACTGTGGTCGTCCCTCATAGCTAACGGTGATGAATCAGGCTGCAGAAACCATGCCATGCATTTAGTGTGATGGTGCAGTCAAATTTATCTGGAACTCGGCACGCAGAGGACTAGAGATGTCCATGGATTTCAGAAGGCACCCCCCTCTTATACATCTGGCCCTCACCAGATTATACTTCACACATAGCAGATACGTGCCGTGGGAATCTAAGGGTCTCATTGTCACCCGAAGATGTTCTAGGAGGTTCGGAACACCAGTGTAGGTTCGGGGATATGATGGAACACAGTCTTTGACATACAATACAACACCTCCACTGCGACAGGAGGCTTGGCATTTAGAAAACAAAATGTAACCATCAGTACTCCGTAATTCCGCAGACGTGGGGGATCAAACCCGAAGTTGCTGAAATTGTAGCCACATCTACATATTTTTTCAGCCTGGAACTCATGAATGTTGTTTATAAGAGATCTAGGGGTTTACATCAAAAAGTTGGGAACATATCATGGCTGCATGGTCTATTATTCACTGCCTTAACTCTTGTTTGTGATTTGTCCCCAGAATTCCTAGGTCCAAAACATTGCAGTGTATGAAACTGCATTTTACACGCATGTTTCATGCTAACCTGTCTTATGTTGTATGTCTTTGCTCTGTCCCACATACCCAACACCCGAGTATCCCAGTATTTCTGAGTCTGATTCTTTAAAATGTTGAGATATTTTAAGAATTTCCAGACTGGATTTTCCGAATAAGCAGGTCCAAGTATTAACGGATAATCATTGGTTATGAAGTGTTTACATTTCTATATTTTTACGCAGACGAGACGAACATCTCAAGCAAAAACATAAGTACTTAATGTTGCAAACACGGCGGTATCGCCTCTGTCAACATGTCGGAATAATGATATATACAAACACTGATTGTTGTGAACAATAATCAATAGAAGCAGTCAAAAGAATAATGCCAGCTGTAGACGTAAAACATTTTGCATTTCCAGAGAGAACACATGTTCAATTGACAGACTACAGGTAAAACGATAATACATTCGAAAACCAGAGGCTCGTACTACAAACACCAAAATGCTAGGCCTCCTCCACCAATTACCACTCATCCCCATTATAAGCTCCTTCAATTAAAAAACATCTGGCTCCCTTACAGTGTAATCCGGTCTCCCACCACACTCAAAGCAATTAATAAAATCCCACTTCGATTTAACAAGCCTCCCGCCTTCAGTTACATCCCCAAATCAATAAGGGTGATTCTTTTATAAAACACACACACGCGCACATTTATACATCTCAGGATGTCGGAGTTAAGGCCTTATGGATTAAAAACAGTCAAGTCTTTCGATTAAGAAGAAATGTAAACCGTGCTGAAGCTGGATGCAATTACATTCATTTACATTCCTAAAAACAATAACAGCACACAGAGGGAGATATAATACAATTACATAATTTAGCATATAGAGCGATATTGTGCATGAGGGGGACACACGACATTTCATGCGTCCCGCATCCAGGAGATTTCGGGTGTTCTGGAATATTCTGCGGGCTTCACTCCTTCTTCTTGTGCCCTTTGAACGCGTCCATGAAGTGGAAGGCGCCGAGGTAATCGCCCACCAGCACTCCCAGCTTCGTGGGCATCAGGCTGCCGAACAGAAACACCAGCGTGAGCCTCGCGTCATCGTTAACGTTAACGTGAACAGAAATCAAATACAAACCGATAATAAAAAAAAAAAAAAAAAAACAACTAAATATAAATGACTGTAAATGTCGCTTGCGAAACGCAGGAAAAAAAGCTCGTCGTCCCAACGTGGATGCCGAATAAAGATCAGATAACGGCGTATTTATTGCCAGGTGACTTTTTCTTTCTGACCGGGGCCTCCTAACATTTCCCTTCGTTGCAGGACAACCCATCTTGGATCTTTGACCCTCTTGGATTCGCTTTTATGGGTGACTTTCAAATGAGATGACCCGATTGGTTGATTAAGGTCCTGTGATGACCTTATTCGCAGGTTAGCGTGAAAACGCGTTTGATATACCAGAGGGAAGCGTGAATTGTACATCGTCCTGTTGAGAGATGCTGTGATGTAAGGGTTCATCCACCAGGGGGCAGTCAGCACAACACGGGCCAACACCAACTGTAACCCATAGCTTGAAACTTGCACTAGAGAGAACCCTCTAAGAACCCTGGGATTGGAACCAACAACCTTCTGATGACGAACACAGCATCCTAACCTAATAAAACAAACACTGTCTCCTAGTGGAAGACGACTACACTGAAGGGACTATTCCCTTCCCACTGACCCCTCTATACATTTGAATATATCCATATATTTTCCCCTTTTCTGTGATGGATTGGCACCCCTTGCTGGGTTATTCGCCCATAGCTTCTGGGAAAAGCTCCAGGGCACGGTGATGCTTCATAGGAAAAGTAGATACAGAAAATGCATTTCCCCCTTCCTCCGTAATGAACCTCGGCGCTCAAGGGGTATCCACCTGCATCCTTGTCTCTGTGATCTCCTTGTACCTGCATGTTATAAAATATACCTATATGGGAAGTAATATGAACCTCAATTGTATGGTGTGAAAAATAAACTGATTTATGAGGTTCAAGATCTCCCCTGGCAGAGACACCTACATGCATTGTAATATAATTGGGGCTGTGGGTGTACGATCAGAAGGTTGTCGGTTCAAATCCCACAATCAGCAAAGTGATGTCACCATTGGGTCCTTGAGTCTGCTAAATAAATGTAAATGTGATAAAAATTAATAAATCCTCCATATACGTCCAGGACATGTTCTCCACGGTTCTGGAACCTACACCAGGAAGCACAAGGTACAAGGCAGGGGCAGTGTAAATGGGAATTATGAATGGGAGTCACCAAGCCAATAAACCAGGATGTTTTGTTTTTGGACTGCAAGTGGGAACAGGAGTATAATGGAGAACCCCTATGAGTCTCGGGAAAGAGGATTGGAACCCCACACAGACCGGCGGAGGAGGGACTGGATCTGCCATCCCTGGAGGACGGAGGATTTCTCCCTGATCCTCCCCATTCATGTGATTAAAATGCAAATAAGAACTGGATAAGGTATAATTATAGTGCCATTTTCCAGACGAAGCCACTCAAATTTGAATTAATACATCTCAAGTGTGCTGTGAATTAACATCTCCTCAGGTAACATATCACAATAACCTGAAACACACCTCCCATCAGCTGACAAAGTACGCTAACACTCTACCGTCTCAGCAAAATCGTCCCACAGCTCAAAAGACTATGTCTTTCCCTTTAAGAGGGTGAAGTGTGTTTTGTGAAGAGACAATAAAATCTATAAAAGCACGGATCCACAGATGCTCAAGCTTAGAAAGATAAATAAAAGACCAGAATAACCAGCACAAAGGGGCATTTTTTTCCTAATCTTCTCTGTCCCCTCATTCATAGTAGAGAGAAGCTCGGGTTCTGTGTGGCCTCAGGCATCAACAGACCCGTGGCAATGAAGGGGAAAGACTTGTCCAACAAAATGCTGGATGCCAGGACTGCAAGAACATTCAGTCAATGCTCACAGGATACTTGTAGTACAAGAAAAATAAATACTTAATAATAAGTGACAGCCTCCCAAAGTAACAGCAATGTTCATACAGCAAATTATCCACCACCCATCCTCTGTAACCATGGTTATTATATTACATTAATTTTGCAGGTACTTTTAGCTAAAGTGAAATATAATTGAGAGAGACAGTCCCCGGGGCAATTGGGGTTAAGGGCCATGCTCACGGGCCCAACGGCGTCACCATTCTGCCGACCACGGGATTTGAACTGACAACCTTCTGACCGTAGGCACAGCACCTTATCCTGAGTAACAGGGGAACGGGGGCTGGTCTCTCCCAGGAAGCAGAGGGAACAAGACAGGGGCACGCCCTGGACGCCAGCTTATCGCAAGAGTAAAAAAGCTAAATCCAACAGCGAGGGCAGAGAGTCTACACCAAGACGACCCAGGCTGGAGGCACCACAAGGGGAAAATCTAATGACTTTAACCCCGGCAGCTGAACAAACTCGGCTTTCTCAGAATGATAAATGTCTTGGAAATGTCTCCCCATTCTCTTTTCTTCTTTGAGGAGGTGCTCTCACTCTCTCTCTCTCTTTCATTTCATCTCTTTTGTAACCCTCTCTCAGTCTCTCTCTCCCTCCCTCTCCGTCACTCTTCCCGTCTCTCTCTGGCTTTGTCATTATCTCTCCATCTCCCTCTCTCTATATCATTCCCTCTCTCTATCATTTTCTCTCCACGACATTCGTCCCATCGCTCTCTCTCTCTCTCTCTCTCTCTCTCTCTCTCTGAGATGGTGTGAAACCTCCACAATCCCCAGACAGAGACGCTCGCACCTTTGACACTCTTCAGCCGACGCAAGTGCTTCTGCGTCGTTTCTCTGTGCCCCTATTAAATGGCGTCACTCAAAATCACAGCGTTTTATGCCCGACTAAATACCCAACACCCAGAATACTGACATGATCTTCCTGCACCACCCTGATGTCACGATTATGTTTTTGTGCTCATATGCATCCTATGTCAAAAAAAAAAAAATCTAATTTTTCTGATTGCCCAAACACCGTCATGGGGGATAATGTGAGTTTTTAAATTCAACACGAACGCTGTATCAGTCATTAAAAAACCAAGCCAAATTTTGGATCACCCCGCTGTCGTCACCGTGTACAAGGGATGCTGGCTTTAAGGGAGTTTCATACGAAGACGGAGGGGTGAGAGGAAGGTCAAGAAGGTGGACATGTCAAGTGGAGAAATAAATGACAACTCACAAAATGGCTCACCTAAACATGACACTGCCATGAAAACCCAGACTAGGCTAACTGAACGGCAACCTAGAAAGACCCTCTAAAACAGTCACGATTCTCTTACAGGGATTGATAACTACAAGCAAACACCACTAAAGATATATACTGTAAAAAAAAAACAATATATTCATTTAAAAATGCACTTGCAGTGTGTCTTTCCACATGTGCCGTAACACTTTAGCCAGAGATGCTAATGCGCTCGACTTTCCCTCCAATTTTAGCTTGGCCTTTTTGACCAATCACTATCGAAAATCGCATCCAATTCAAAAATTCAAAAAGTGCCAGAAAGAGTCTAAACCAAGGCCCCCTTTTTGCCTTGAGGTGATCCGTTTAGGTAGACGCCGTACTGCCTGACTGACAGGGCACCAGTGACCTCCTCTTTCCTACCTCCCAACTTATAATTAACTCTCCTAATCCACAAATTCCTGGCAGTGAGGAATTCCAGACTTCCCAGTGGAACGCAGGCTTTAGGGAGGTGCGGGCCTGCATTTCCACCTGCATTTGACACACTCCCTCCGAGTGTCTGGACCCAAACGAAACGTAATCACGGTTCAATCCTCCGCAGCGTTGCGGTACCGGGCGTGGACGTCTCGCCGCCTTTCTCGTCCCTCTCCACCTCCGCATCCCCCGCCGGGCCGGGCGCTGCCCGTTGGTTGACGGGTCAGTCATACCTCCGCTGCAGTCAGGCTATATCAATGCAAAGTGCCGGGCAGCCAATGGGGAAACAGCGTGCTCCGGCACACAAGAACTTATTCGACGTTTCAAACAAAATTTAAAAAAAGACTTTTAAAATCACCTGGTCTCATGCTGAAATAAAACACAAGGGATATATTGCTTTATTTAGCGGATGCTATTGTCCAAAATGAAGTAGTAGTAAGGGTGAGAGAGCAGGGTCAGGTGCTCCTTGGGGCATTCAGGGTTAAAGGCCTTGCTCAAGGGCCCAATAGCTACATAATCACCCTGCTGGCTGCAAGATTTCAACCCCACAATCCCCTGAGATAATGGCCGCAATAAATTCCAGTGCGTAAGAGTCTGTGTCAGCTCAATAGCAGCACACAAACTCACTTAGACACCCCGGGTTCCATAAGCCCCCAGACTGACATCAGGACATCTTTATCCATTTGATGGGTTATTGATCCTCACCTACAGTTACATTCCAAATAAGGACAGTTTCAGTAACGTCTAATTAACCGACGGACAGACCGACGTTGCGCGAGTTAATTGTAAAAGGCGGCTCATATTCTTCAAAACAGATTTACGCACAATAGATAACAGATTATTAGGAGGACAATTCCAGCATTATGGATGTGACATTTAGAGTCACACTGGTAGGAGAAAAAAAAACATGCCTCAGAGCATGAAAAAGCTTAGTATCAATGAGTTAATTTGCATATATTTTCATGTAACCTCTTGGGCTCAATATAGACAAATGCTCAAAGTTCATACACTAATTTACATGTTAGAAATACATGTTTTTTTTTTATCAGCATTATGGGCGTGACCTATGCATGAAACTGCCCATTGACAGCAGCCAATCAACATGACTACAATACACTTTCAAATGTTGCGGTGTTTCCTGTGGATGAAGAGGTTTGGCCTGGGGCCAATGTGATGAGGAGGAGGTGGTACTACTGGAAAAATGCAGACATCAAATGTTGTACGTGTTTTTTTTTTTAAATTATTGTTTAATGACGGCATGTCCCCTTCTCTGTCTCTGGAGGTAAACAAGCAATAACTATGTAGGCTATTTATTTTTCAGTGACTGTTATAACTACGTTATTTTAGCGATTGTTTAAATCAGGGGTGTCAAACTCCAGTCCTGGGGGGCCGGAGCCCTGTGTAGTTTAGTTCTTTCCCTGTTCCCACACAAATGATTCAGCTCAAGGGCTGTATGGTAATTAGCACAAGGAGTTGAATCAGGTGTGCTAGACAAGGGTAAACCCAAAAATGTGCAGGACTCCGCCCCCCCCCCCCAGAACTGCAGTTGGAGACCCCCGCTTTAAATCCTCGACAGTTTGCCCGTCTCCCCTGCCTCCCCCAACAATGTGTCGACAGCCTCTCTGCCCTGCACAGAGCCTAACTGCGCTGCACAGAGCCTAACTGCGCTGCACAGAGCCTAACTGCGCTGCACAGAGCCTAACTGCATGTGAGTCAGTCAGATTTAGTGGGCTTGTCGTGGGAAGGAAGCAACGGGTGTTGTGTATTTCCAACCGATAATAATGTCCAGCACAACAACGTCATGGTTGCGCATTCACACATGAAAGAAAGTTACAGTTAACATTACGGTGTGTTACTAGGTCACCAGGGGATAGATTAACTGGGAGACTTTTCAAGTCGCGCTCCCATTCCCATGCACAATAACAGCAAAACTGCAATATTTAGACAGGTTTCAGTGTGTGTGTGTGTGTGTGTGTGTCTGTCTGTTTGAATTGGGCTATAAAAGACCCCACCCAGCTTACTACCTGCTGTTTACCCACCTCGTCTGTTAGGTAAGTTAATTGTTACAGCTTTATAAAAGGGTCTGCTAAGTGACAATATAATATAGCCTGTTAGTGCCATTAACCAGCTGCATCCTGTGCAGAGGCGGACACTTCAGGTCCAGAAAGTAAAAATCCAAACCAGGATTTTGTTTCAACCAACCAGTTGAGTATAAAGAGTCACAGTCACA
>JAABNY020000082.1:15053645-15068645 GCA_015164015.2 Brevimyrus niger
ACTTATGAAAAAGACCAGTGGAGTGTACAGTTCTAGTCTATAGCACACTTCTATAGTACTTATGAAAAAGACCAGTGGAGTGTACAGTTCTAGTCTATAGCACACTTCTATAGTACTTATGAAAAAGACCAGTGTAGTGTATAGTTGTAGTTCATATTACAGTTCTATAGTACTTATGCGAACCAAGTGGGTATGGAAGTCAAGTTCTAGACGTTAAAGAGCTTTTGGTCAGTTCTACACATGAGTGATGGTTCAGGTTCCACCATGGTGTTGTTTTTATCATCATTATAAGCACCATCAATTTAAGGTTTTGTGTTAGTCCACATGTAAAAGTGCACAAAACAGGGCATTAACCAGAGGTGGAGATTTCAAGTCCAGGGAGTACAAATCCAGACCAAAATATTGTTTCAACCAACCAGTTGTGTATAAAGAGTCACAGTCACAGAGTACTCAGCTGGTTGGTTGAAACAATGTCTTGATCTGGATTTGTACTCCAGATTTGTGGATCTATAATGTCCAACTCTGGCAGTAATGAATTGGTACTAGTCACCATCTGTCATGAGAGGTATGAGGCTCCTGGTTGACGACGTGACAACCCCAGGAGAAAATACGGAGAGAAGGCAGGGTCAGGTAGTCCCTAGAGCAATTTGGGGTTAAGCACCTTGCTCAAGAATTTGTTAATCACAATATTTCAACCAGCAGCCTTCCAACCACAGGTGCAGTGACCTAAACTGTTTAACTACATATTATGATATCATACCCAAAGCAGTTTGTACTTTGTTCAAAAAACTTTTCCTGGTGTTCGAACCAACAACCTTTGAGTAATGTCTTTGTCCTTTAAACATTGTGCAGCCTGCTGTTCGGGCTGTTTAACTAAAGTCATTACCACATCTCTCCAGTAGGGGTCGGCAGCTCATCGTGTAGCACCGCAGGGCGGAGGTCTTTTCTAATATTTTTAAAGTAGTGTAATTAGTGCCCATTTTTCACCTGCGGCACCAGGTGAGGTTGTCCAAATCATTACAGAAAATAAAGCAATTAAAAGCTCAGGCTGAGTGAAAACTAACACACCCAAAGGGCAGCCTCTGCGTTCGATCTCAGTCTATAATTATTTTATTAAAACGCCGATCTTTTATAATGAAGATAAGGTCAGTATCTGGACAAACGCACCGTCGCATTATCTGCCTCGAAGCCTTGATTTTGTCGCCACCCTGTGGTGAAATATAAGCATTGCGGGCTCAAGAGTCACCTGAAGATATCAGAGCACCGTTGTGTAAGAAGCACGACAAAAAACGTGCGCCTACCACCGCCGTGTTCTCAGGGGGAAAAGGATGATAGGGAATCACTAGTCAAACAAGAAGCCCATACCGCAGGGAGTGGAGTCAAACTGCACGCACACGTGGGTGAGGAACGGGCTCCACCCTGCAGGTACATGTGAGGTGATGTCACATACGTTACATGTCAACCGAATATGTCACAAAAAAGTTGTTTTGAAAATCTAAATAAAAAACGAGTTTTGGAGAAAACAGGACCACCAATTGACGTCTCACATATCCATTTTAGACCTGGTTTGCTTCAGATGGGCAGAGACGTAAGTTAGGATTATCACCTGTTTCATATATTGCAGGTAGGCTATGTTAAAAAATAAATGCTGTGTCCCGTTTTGAACCAAGACACCTTTTGCCCCGATTTTGTTGTCGGTGAAACGGGGGGAGGGGGTACCATCCTGTATTTAAGATTGGAATCCTAAAGCAGCAAAAATGCTATAAACGTTTGAGATTTATCTTGGTAAATAGCGCAAACTGTGCTGAAAAGGACTGGATTGAGTTTGTGCCTTGCGCGGGTCTGCCTGCCAACGTGAAGGACTGGTTGACTGCTAAGAGTTCACCACACGTTACACTCGATCGCCCACATTGGGTGACCCGCTCATTGCGTCAATGGTCTGCAGAGGAATGAGCGAACGGGAGCTGTAACAGACGTAGCGGGAGGGGTCTCTGATGTGACGGAGGGGTTTGGCAGGGGGGCGTACGCCCCTAGCCATTCTCACAGTATTCTGCACGGGAGCGCTGGAGAGCATCTTCACCACGGCAATCACAGCCTGGTTTGGAAATTACTGTGTCCCGGACCATAAAGCTCTGCAGAGCTGCAGATGATACCTTCGGCTGAACGTATCCGAGAAGCTGATTTGCCCTCCCAGCAAGACGCTTACCTCAGACGTGATAGGAGCAGAGCTGCCAAAATCAGCAGGAACACAAGCTACCCAAACAACCATCGCTTTAGTAGGCAGGGGTCGGGAAAGCGCTTCTGTTGCCTTACAGCCGCGACGTTCACAATGATCGAGCTTCTGCCTTAAGAGTCAGCAGACTGCTTAACACTGGTTACACTTTATCTGTGTTGCTCATCTCTGGTCCGTTTATTTTCTAGAGTGTAACTTTACCTTTATGACTATTATATTGTTACTTTTAATGTCCTTTTTTTTCTTTTACGGTTTTTATAATTAACCAGCTTGCATTTCACTGTCTGCATACCTTGCGTGTATTGAATAAAACCCCTAAATCATTGAAACAGAAAACGAGCACTTCAGCTGACTGACTTTTAAGACATTATCTATGTTTTGATATTATTATTATTTAGCCCAGCCGGGGCGTAGTTAAGAGATGATTGGACGGGGCTGAATCTTTACCAAACTTATAAAAACTTGTATAATATATAAAAAGCTATTTATGACTTAAGCCAATAAATAAAATCGATGGGGACTAAAGCAAACCTAGCTCTAAAGCAAGCCTAGCGACACCCCTGTAGCCCAGACTCAGGAACCTCAGTAAATCCAGGACGATGTCGGCGGGAAAGTGTCTGCTATTTTAAGGGCTGTCATGTGACCGTCCAGCGCTTTTTGAGACGGCTCACCCCTTTCTGTGAATGGACTTTATGCTCCAATCTCAGTGTCCGCACTCGTGGACCCACGGACATTGAGGCACGTTCCCATTAGGTCCATGTGGGCTTAGGGCTGTCCCACTGTCAAATAGTCAAGTGTAAGAGGGCTCTCTCGTACATGTTTCAAGATATATTGGGCACAATATATATTGTTAAAATTGCCAGCTCTCCTGATTTCATTTCTTTATATTTGAATATCTGGATGGGGGGGCGGTGAGGTCTTTCGATATGTCACGTGGTATGTGAATACCTCCAATGATTACCGGTTTGGTTTGAGCGCCCTTCTATCTAGTTTCTCTCCTTTTTTTATTGCATTCCTCTCACAATGCAGATGGGAAATGTCCGCGATCTGTATGTTTGTTAGTATTGCTTGGGTTAATAAACTTCTAGTTAACTAATCCACTTGTGTGCTCTAATCGGCGCCCTGCTGAGATCGTCTCCGGGTTTAATTGAATCAATCTCCAATCACGAACATTTCTGCCCGTTTTTTCATATATATTGCAGTATATTCTGTTATTCGTGGAATACTCCAATAACATGCTGTCCATTTACATCAACACAGACCGCTGTACTTCCGTACTATGAAAAACTCCTCTGCTACGGTGGGGAAGAAGCATGTTGACCAGGTGACCTAGTGATTTGTAAGCACCAGTTTGTTCGGTGTCGTCACTATGTTATTATTATTGCTGACCACTAGGTGGAGTCAGTAAAGCAAGTCGACAGTAAACCTGCATATCTGCACGCTGCTTCACCTCCCACCGAATCTGAAGCTGTTACTACAGAGCAGCCGGTAGCAGATTAAGGACACGGCCTCGTCATTAAAAGTTCCCAGTCCCTGGCGGCGTCTTAGATATGCAGCCTGAGCTCTTCCGCTCAAACATCCTTGTTGTCGTAAATAAAAATGTGACGGTTTACATAAACGTGTCAGCTATGCATAGCCTACGTTAAATTATCTAAGTTATATCTACAAAGGTTGGCTGAAGGAGTTTATCAGGTTTTTACTTTATGCTTTTATGCAAAGAACATGTACGTAGATGCTAATTTTACCCTCTGATTCAGCAAATTAAGAGCAAAGGATCTTATCTTAATCTGTCTGCATCTTAATCTGCATCTCAGTGTTTTCAGCAAGTGCCTGACCTGTCTAAACGCATGATTATATGCTTACATAAAATGTTGAGTCAATTTAGACTAATGCTAGGCTTATGCCAAACGACCTTGCAGGTGATTTCAGTGTTACAATAAAATCACGAGAGTTGCTGCCCCCTCCCGTCATCTTGATCGCTTGGTCTAAGGTGGCAGAATAGCTGTTTGAAGTCAGTCTTATCTCGTCTTGATGTTCCAGTACAATCAACCATGTTTAATATGATTGTAGGTCTGTAGTCTTGCCTCGGGCTATTAGTAACGTGGACATTTTCAACATGAGCTCTGTCCAGCACCGAAGAGGAAGCGGCAGAGCAGGTTCAAGATCACCAATAGGATAGATATATAGACATGGAGGAAACTCCTGCCCAAGTTCGTGTAACCAGGGTGGAGTCCACATTCCGAGGCATCCTTTCTTTTTTCCTCTGTTTTGTCAAAGCAAACCGTCGCACGCAAAAGAGCAGCTGCCGCCAAAAGCTGCTTCTGTTTCTACTCCATCGTTAAACAGTATTTCTCTCCCTGTAAATTTCCACCAGGAGCATGATGGGAAACAATCTCAACAGGAATCGATAGTTGCCGTCTTACAAACAGTGACCCTGCAAGATCCCCGGTCTGTGACAAAGAAATATGTGACTAGTCTTCCCAACTTTCGGAATGCTGGAGATCCCAGTAGGTTGTCCACCTTCATGCCGATGTCATGTTTCCCCTCGCGCTTCCCGAGCTCATGCCAGGTTCCTGCAGAAGTAGGACACAGTGAGCCAGTACTGCCAAGGGGCAGAGACTCTGCCCTGGACCCTCATCTATGGAAACTTGAAAATAGAACGAGAGCCGTTTCAGGGGTTATGCTGGGAACATCTCACACAGCTCCCCTGCGTGGTTATCCGTGATCTCAGCCAAGTGTGAGGACATCATAGTGCTTTCGGGTTTTAATTTATTCGTGAGATGGCATCACTGTATACAGTACACACCTATGATTAAATTATAGACTATTGTGTTAAAAAGTAACCTAAATAGTTATAGTTATTTCTTTCTCGACCAAAACATTAGCCCATGGTCACAGGATATCCTTGCTTCAGCATGCTCTTTTACAGCGTTTACTGCACATGTTCTCCGTATAACATTTATTAAACTATGAATACGTTTGTTCTAGGCTGTTATATAAGATTACACACAGTTATTCAGCGTTATCTCCAGACCGTCACTGCGCCGACGTACCCGTGATTGGACCCCATCTGCAGACGGGGGGAACGGATTTTATAATGATGCCCCACATCCTCCTGACCCCCCTCCCTAGCAGCTCTTCCCCCCCGAATCGCTGTCATCCCGGGCGCATTTCACCTCCCCGCCGCCCCCACCGGCGGTGCCTGGAAGCTGATGGAGAACCCCCCGGTACCGGCAGACAAAACGGCATAACTCATCTTAGCCGTTTTAAATATACTGTATATCTTGAGACTTTGTTTTCCTACTAGCTTCTGCAAGTATTTATTTAAATATATCGAATGCACACTTAATATATTTAATATTTAAAACGGCTCAGCAAAGCCCGCGAAGGCACGATGGGGTGACGGATACTGAGCTTTAAATTACAGGTAAATGTGAGAAGTTAGTACAGTAGAAGTACAGTAAGATGTTGGTTTCTTGCATTGCTTTCTGTCAAGTCTCACACTCCGCCAATAAAGTCCTCGACATGCATCGCAAGTAAGGATTATGCATGCAAAGTTAGACAATTAACTCTGCCCAATCCGAAGTGAAAACATTACTCCATCCATCCATTCATCAATTCGCATTTAGTTTTCAATGGGCCCAGAATTCTCCGCTCATTTCATTTTGTAACCACACGGTGTCACTATTGTCTCCAATATGAGGCAAACTGACTCACGCCTAGCCTACGTCACCAAAGCAGCCCGTACAGTGTTTAACACAAACTAATTACTGTGCTTTCATAAAATAATGCATGCGCCGCGATAACACTGTAATGCTAGCCAGGTGGCTAGCTGGTTATTCACATTCAACAGGGACTGATCAGCTTATGAAATTATTTTGTACTAAGAGGTTTAGGTAATCTTAAAGCAAATTACAGGGCTCTGATTTTTACTATTTTCTCTGCTGGTTGATGGTGATGACAACTTTTGTTATCCTCTATCTGATCTGTGCCCAAAGATCCTAAACTAGTGTTGGGGAAGTTACTCAAAAAAGTAATCCATTACAGACAGGTTGAAAGTTCAGATCCAGAAAGCTCAAATCCAGATCGAGGTTTTGTCTCAACCAACCAGCTGTGTACTCTGTTACCATGACTCTTTATATTCAACCGGTTAACAAGGTTCCAGAAAAATGAAGACCAAACCTTTGTATTGAATTAAATAATCAATGACCCATATATTCCATTGCAAGCAGATGTACATATTATTTAAGTCTAATTTCCGTATAAACAGAAATACTCCGTTCTATTCTATAACTAGTCAGAGGCTAATGACTGACTCTACCAGACCGATTCTGCAACCAAAACCTTATATATTCTTAGCTGAGAAGAGACTCGAAGATTGCAGATGCCGAAATGTCATTTCTGTGTGCATTAGGTAATGGAAGTACTGACAAGACGCCTTAAAGTACTGAGAGAGGTCCCGATGGCTTCGGTTTATTTTGAAAATTCCCAAAAATTCCAGTAGCTCTGTGGAACTGTAAGCAATAAAGCCTGGAAAGGGATCCATCAGTTTATTTTCTTTGAATAAAAATAAAAATTCACCATATGTCATCCCAGATGGGAATATGGAGACTTGTACTGTTGTTGCTGAGAAATGCGTCTGTCATTGATTTAGGCTGAACGGGGATTTTGAGCGACAGTCTTTCACAGAGATGCAGCGGAGTGAAGTTATCTAGGCCTTTCAAATCGTCAGACAAACAAATTTATTCTGGGGCGTCCGTTTTCCATTACGCCACTCGCTTCTGACAAGGGATTTTTGCTCTGAAAGGAAACTGCACTTTTGTGGTAATTAACAGCAACTTCATATGAAAAGCAGAGAATTGAAAGAAAAAAAAAAGTTTAAAAAGTCTTTCAGTGTGATGTATGATAGCTGCTGCACGTTAAAACCTGATAACAGAAGGAACTTTTTTTTTTAAACATGACCCCTGATTTATGAAATATTTTAGTTCCATATTAGAAGGAGGTGCTTTAAGGGTATTGGAAAGACTGACAGCTTATGCAGGTCCTCATGTTAATACACAGAACACTCAGCAATGCTCTCTGCTATTTTTGGACTGGATCCAGATTTTTGAGTTATTTATTAACCAGCAGTAGGCACTCTAGAAGTGTTTGAAATATGGACAGCTTATGCTGGGCTTCGTTTGAATGCAGGAAATGGCCAGCATTGCCCACCACATTTTCTTGGACTGACCCCAGGATTTTGAGCCATTTGTCTTTCGAGCCAGCAGGGGGCAATATAAAGGTATCTTACACACTGGAAGCTTCTGGACGTCTCCATGTTAACACACTGAACACCCAGCACCGGGCCGCCACCTGATGCAGAGGCACTCAACTGCTTGTGATGTCATCACTGGCACAGAGACGGGGCACCCGGCCAACGGGAGCGCTGCTGGGTTTCGGCCAGCTGGCATGTGAGGTTGGGGGGTTGGGGGAGGGGTGTGTACCGTCAGCGGTAGGATAGAGGACTGGGCACCCACCTCAAGGGCACCCAGGTACCCGATATGCCACATGCCAGGTCCACCAGCCTCCAGTGTTGCGTCCGGATTCACCGGCTGTATGGAAATTTCCGGGGGAACTTTAATCCGCGAAGACGTCTGTGCGCCGGCTGGCTGATTCCGCGTTGAAAAGCCCCGGGATGATGCGGTTGAAAGAGTGTCACTGATATAAATCTCAGCGCCACTCAGTGTGAGTATGTGAGCAGGCTGCACAAAGCAGACCCCAGAGCTCCTGAAACAGGCAGTCCTGAAGGCTCTGAAGCGTGCCTTTATCCTGGATCTCTTTGAGGATTCCCCGACGGTGAAATGAAGACGGGAAATGAGTGCGCCCGTCTGTCCCGAAAGAAAGTGCTTTCTTGCTTATACGTCTCCCCGTCGAGCGTATCAGGTTAAACGGGCCGCGCGTTAATGAAGCTGGCGACGGGTTTTGCAAAAAAGGTCCATCGCTCGCAGACGCCGTCTCAGCATCTGGGCCCGCCGGGGTCAGGAACCGAGGACCAGGCGGGAAGACATGACGTGTGTCTCAGAGCTGTCGGGTATCCTTACTTGGGTCAGAAACTTGGATCCATAGCACAATACGCGATACTCGGGGGGCATAGTGTTGCGGTGGTTAGCATCGCTGTCCTGCACCTTGGGGATGTGGGTTCGAGTCCCCGCCATTGCTCTGTGTGCGTGGAGTTTGCATGTTCTCGCCGAGTCATTATAGGATTTCCTCCAGGTACCCCAGTTTCCCCTCCCACAGTTTGAAAACATGCTGAGGCTGATTGGCGTTACCAAATTCCCCGTAGGTGTGAATGGTGTGTGACGGTGACTGTGACTGCAACTGTGACTGTGACTGTGCCCTGCAGTGGGCCGGCACCCCCTCCTGGGTTGTTCCTTGCCTTGCACCTGTAGCCCCCAGCATAGACTCCGGACCCCCTGCATAGCTGAATAGGACACGCAGTAACAGAAAATGGGTGGATGGCGGTGTCACTGGTGTGTGGCTCAGCTGATTAGGCCTCCGTGTTGTTGGTTCAAATCCCATCCTCAGCACAGCAGCCACCAAAAACACTCCAGCGCTGCCGGATAGATGGCCGATCCCCTGGGACGAGACCCCAAGCTTTGATCTCTCCTCTGTATTCATATCTGTGTTAAAACAGAGCAAGATGTCATATGCAAATTCCACTGATACATTGCAATGTATCTGTTGCTATACTGTACAAATTGCAAAAAAATCATAATTTCATACCCCATACAGTACGTATAAACACACAGGAACAATAGGACAGAATTAATCACTGCAGGGAGGAAAAACAAGAATCAACTTTCTAATAAAATTGTCGCGTAAAACAAACCAAAGTTTTAAAATGCTGTCGATTTCAAGGTGGTCTGAATGGGGTTTTATTATATTTGCTTTGACCTGCACTGGAGTTTTCAATTTAACCACTAATTCATCATGGTGTCTCCACCTCCAGGTTGACGGCGCCCCCTCCGCTTTCACGCAGCTGGCTGGAACAGTGCGTCCTGGCCGCGATGTCGGGCCCCGTAAGGCCAGACGACCTCACTGCCCCGCTGCTGTGTCACACTGGAGGTTCCCTTCAGGATTCTCCCTCTCCTCAGGAGAAACGTGTTCCTCGCGCACTAGGGCTCACTGCCATGGAAAAAGGTTGAAGCTTCTTCATCGCTGTTTAGAGATTATATGTATTTAAAGGCATTTTATATCTCATAATTGGGCTACAGGGAATTCATTTTTCTCTTGTATTTTTTTCCTTCAAGAAGGTTCAAGGTGTTTGTATATCCATCCATCCATCCATCCATCCATCCACACAAGTATAACACCACTCAAACTACACAACCTTGAGGTTTGGGGGGGGGGACTGTTGACCCCAAACAGTCACTAAATTGGGGGGGGGAGTGTTGTGGTGACTTTTTTAGTGAGACCCCAGAAACAGTTAACCCACCCCTGGGTTCAGATGCTTTATCAGTTACCCATTACAGGATTGCGATGAATCTGGAACTCGACACAGAGGACACGAGGCAGGGGGACACCCTGGATGGGATGCCAGTCAGTCACAGGGCATGAGGCAGGGGGACACCCTGGACGGGATGCCAGTCCATCACAGGGCATGAGGCAGGGGGACACCCTGGACGGGATGCCAGTCAGTCACAGGGCATGAGGCAGGGGGACACCCTGGACGGGATGCCAGTCAGTCACAGGGCATGAGGCAGGGGAACACCCTGGACGGGATGCCAGTCAGTCACAGGGCATGAGGCAGGGGGACACCCTGGATGGGAAACTTCTTATATAGACACCTTTCTAGTCACCGCATAGACATTTCTGAAAATCGGATTATTAAACTCTCCTTCTGGGCTGTTCACACACACTTTAGCTAACTCTCCATGTACATAATAAACACATAACCAAGCTTGCAGTTTCCACATAACCTGCCTCCAGGCGTCTGCTGATATTTTACGCCAGCAGAGACAGCTAACAGCAATCATGAGGTATGAAACATTCCTGGCTAATTTCACACACTCTGCTGAAGAACAGAGAGTTGGCAGGGCATTCTTATGTAATTGGAGTTAATGTGAGTCCCAGGGGAAGAATGCAGAACCTTAATGCTGTAGATCTCCAATACCCCGCGGCGGTTACGGCTTTTCCTGGGAAATCACTGATCTTATTTACATAGCATACCTCACGCGGAGACATATGCGGGTCCCACCGGTGGTATATCCCCCCCCCCGTGTCGATTTCCTCCATATGCCTGTAGCGTTTTGAAACGTGTTCTGTGATGCACGTACCGTATTCTGAATCATACCAAAAGAAATGCACGAGCTTTGACTTTTAATCAAACACAGCGGGATTTTTTTGGTGGCTAGTTAAATCGAGGAAATGAAAGCGTAAGCAATGGATGAGAAGTATAGTACTATGAAAAAGTCTTAGGCAGTCAAAGGGAATGTTTAGAACTATTTATCTGAATAGCACACAAGTAAGTAAATTAAGAGCAACACTAACAAGAGTAAAAAACTAACAAGAGTGTCCTCCGTTCTCCTAACAGTCACTGATATCTCGCTGGATGGTTAGATAAACACCGCTTCAGTTCCCAAACCTCTCCTCAGGGGCACCCCAGACATTCCATATACAGTATTCATTCTGTTTATTACATCTCACCATCAGCAATCAATTGAACAATGAATGTACAAATTATTTAATTAATTGGTTTCAAAAGTTGAATGAGGCATTGATTAGCCAGGTATTGATTAGAGGTGGGGTAGTGGTCAAGTCACAAAATACTTGGATTGTTGTATTGGATTGTTGGCTGCAAATACGGGGCTGAATTTAGGAGGTTTTAAAATGGCTTAGCTGACAATCTGAAGATCATTTGAACATTTTTTTAGACTGCCGAAAAGTTTTGCACAATACCGTATGTCGAAACTGAGCCCTTCTGCAAAAGTGTAATTTCAAAGTAAATTGAACAGCTCTTCTAAACAGGCTCACATGAAGAATGGTGAAAAGGCCCAGTTTTGTGAGAGATTTGCTTAGTAGTCATTTTTATTTGACGCAACATATGCTTTCACACACGTCATTCTGTTAACCCTGGGATTTGAGCTGATGACCTTCTGGTTACATACTCAGTGTCTCAAAGTGCAAATCCTCAGAGTTACCCTTTTCCCGTCCATGTTTCATTGGGAACGACAGCCCGAGTTAGCTTGGCAAATAGGTTCGCGATCCGAGTCCAAGCAGATCAGACGCCGCGGTCTCGGGAACGAGGTGGCAGTTTCAACGAGTGCCGTCTCCCGGCCTCTCGGAGACAGATGATTGGGTCGAGATGTGGTGGATAAAACCGTTTTTCTAGGAAAACGTTGCTATGAAGAAAAAAAAAAGCCCGCGGTCTCGGAAACAGTGGAATAAAGCCCGGTCCAGTGAGTCATCCTTCAACTGTGTCTCAAGATGTGGCCAAATTCTCAACAAGAGAAAGATGTTCAGCTCATGCCAGAGGAAGCCTACAGCCTTGAGGACTTATTTCCCCTGTTGAAGGGGGGTTATGGGGTTCATTTCCCTGGCTTGATGTAGGTTCTCTCACCCCCTTTGGAGGGGCAAAGCCAAAGACTACAAACCCATTCTGAGCGATCACGCCCATGCTACAGCAAATCATTGCTATCCCAGTGGGGCTGGAACCTTCTAGAAGACAGACACTGAACTAAAGCAAGGTAAACCATACAGCCAACTCACTAGATCACACAAAAGAGGACTCCTTTGGAACAATACTTGACCCCTCCAATACACTTTCGGAACACTTGTAAGAACATAAGGCTATTAAAATACTTTATAATATCTTTTACTGACACTCTAAGGGTCTTCATCAAGGGCCCAATGGAACCGTCACTCTGCCGACTCTGGGATATATACCAACAAACTTGAGTCACACATGACCCTTGTGCAAGGCATTATGTTGCTGACCAAAAACACAGTCAGTTACTTCACCTAATTATATAATGTGCATCTGAGATATTTAAAGAATGTTTTATTTATGGTGTTGACTGTTATTTATGCAACGTTATTTTCGAGACAACAAAATGGCCGCCTCAGCAAGTCTCGGTGTCATGTGACACATTATGTGACACGCCCAACCAGCTAAATGCTGAGCTGTAATGAAACGTCATGGAATCGCACTGCGGTGTTTCTGTTTTGGTCTGAGATGTGCTGTTTGCTTTTATACAGAAATTTCCAGAATGTTGTGCAGAGGGGTGATTCTAGGATTTTTTTATGGGGGGGGGGCACAAGAGGAGCCATAATCATTAGCCAATAAAATGTTTTGAATTTGTGAAAGACAGGGGACAGAGCATTGTGGCAGCCAATCACTTTTCAGCTGGGGCCTGTTGTCCGGCCCCTGCATACATCACTGATTGTAGAAATTAATCATACCTTGCCCCAAATGATGATGGGGCAGGGATTTTTCTGGAATGACCCCGCCTAGCCTGAGTACGGGAAGTGATCCTACTAACCTGGCATGACTATTCCCTAAAAGAGTGAACAAATCTTTATTTTATTAAGCACAGAGAGTGGAGGTTAGTTGTTTTCGGTGATGACCCAGATTTCCCCAGATGGTACCGCTTTGGAATGTGGAGGGTAATCAAAGCCACCAGATGAAAACTGGGAAACATAGTAAGGACACAGGTGGGGGGGGGGGGAGCAACCGTTTGACCAGCTGAATTAGACAGTACCGTATAAATTCAAGTTAGGTCTGTGCCTGTGATTGGAACATCATTGGTTCAAATCCTGTGGCCAGCAGAGTGATGTCACTATAGGGCCAGCAAGCAAGTCCCTTAACCCTGCTTTCTAATATAAATGAATGCAAATGTAATAATCAGTGAATATGGATACGCACCCAGCTAACCCTATTTAGGGAGCCTGGAACCTATTCCAGACAATGGGTACACCTTGGCTATGATGCCAGTCCATCCCTGGGGAAACATGGACAATGGGCTGTTCAGAGATGCCGGTCTCTGCCCTTAGACTGGTGGAGGAACCTAGAGAACCTGAATGACACCCACACCGTGCTGGGGCGGGATGTGAAGCCCAGGAACAGAGCGAAGGCGGGATGCGAACCCGCAGGCCCGGAAGGTTGAGGGGTCATTGCCGCCCATTGAGCCCCCTACGCAAATTCTCATGGCCTTTATTTAGCATGATATTCTCAATTCACCCATTCAGTTTTTAAAGACTTCAAGTCGTTCTCACAAGACCTTGTTTATGCCCCACTGGGTCTCAAACATGGCAGCATTCCCGGTCTTCTGAGTGAAAACCCTCTTGGGAGTCTTAGGTTACACAGACTGGCTGCTGGATCGAATTATACCCCGACCGGTCCCTAGGGGGCTCCACCTCGCTACCCACGCACTTCTGGTCGAGGTGTAGGGGGGAGAGAATGTCCCTACAGCCAAGAGTACAGATGGTGGGATAACTGGCCTTGTTCCTGTATGGGAGGAGTCTGTTAGTTTGCATCATTCCCACCCAGGGGGCGGGGCATAAGGACACACCCCCTATGGGGCTCCACCCCCCCCAGCAGGAATGCATGCTCAGCACCATATGGACTCCCACTGTACTCTCACATATTCAAATACCAACTTACTCGCTCATATAATTCTTTGCACTACACCTGATGTTATACTGCTAACTGTTATCCATGGATATCCATGGTTGTTGATTAATGTTTAATGTTTTGCCTTTTTAAACTTACATCTTCTGTTTCACAGGTCTTGGAGTCCGGCAATCGAGCATTTCACCCAACATTGTACTGAGTTTAATTGTGTCTGTTACAAATAAAACTTTGGTTAATTGATTGAATAATTGATTGATTGATTGAGTGAGTGAGTGTTTGTTTGGTTAACTGATTCATTCATCGATCGATTGCCTGATTGGTTGAGAGCAGATCACGAAGCCCCGCTTGCGAGGTGGATAAATGCGGGGCAGACAATCGAGAGGCGCCAGCGGAGCATTTACGTTGCTGACCAAAAACACACAGTCACAGTCAGGTTCTGGCTCCTTTCCGGGGGACTCGGTGCATGGAGCCGGGAGTTTGTTGGTGTCTCATGGGGGACTACAGGCTCGGGATACCACACATCAAACACCCAAGAGGACATTTCAGACTCTACCAAAAGATAAAGGTGGGCGGAGCCTCTGCTCTCTCTCTCTCTCTCTCTCTCTCGCTCGCTCTCTCTTTCTCATTTCACAGAGTGTAGCAGCTTTTGTACCCTTAACGATCTCTCACAGGTGTACGGTGGCGCCTGTCCCCTAACCCCAGAACATACACACCCTTCTCCGGTAGCACTTTCCACTGTTTTACACTGTTTTACACCCAGAGCTGCTCCCTGTGATCTGAGAGCTTTTCTGTCTTCAGCTACAGAGTTCAACAGAGAGACAACAGTTCTGCACACTGTAAAGCATGACATGCCGTTATTCTAAGGAGTCAAAGTAGCCATCTGTGCAAATTCTAAGCAAAATTTTAACAATTCACTAAAGTGAAAGTCTGAATAGGGTTTGTTTCCATTAGCAGATGCCATTTGAATAATACTTGCCATTTATCATCCTGTGGGATTAAGATCCATGACTCATGCATCAGCGTGGAGTTAGTATCTGTAGAGGAACTAATCACCATCCATCCATCCTCCAAACCGCTTGTCCTACTGGGTCACGGGGGGTCCGGAGCCTATCCCGGAAGCAATGGGCACGAGGCAGGGAACAACCCTGGACAGGGG
>JAABNY020000082.1:15071183-15084294 GCA_015164015.2 Brevimyrus niger
GTGGTGTGCACGAGTGTGTGGGGCTGAGAGTTGTCGAGAGACGAACGTATGCGGTCGCCTCTTGTTGTGTGTTGGATTTTGCTATTCGGGGGTTGTGGGGTCCAACTTAATAAAAACACCATTTAAACTAATTAGTGTTCATTTATTTGGGATGGGGGGGGGATTCCTCAACTGCCCCAATAAATATGTGTTAATGAAGCTTAAAGTGACAGTCTTCTGGGTGTGCATTATATTTGTGTGTGTGTGTGTGTGTGTGTGTGTGTGTGTGTGTGTGGATCATGTTTATATTTCACTGTGGGAACCAAATGTCCTCTGCAATGTGATAAAAAGATCCGGGAGTGCAATCAAAAAACTGAAAACGCCTTGTATTTTGTTTGGTTTCTTGTTTTTAAGGTTATGGCTGGGTAGGGGTTAAGGTGGTCATGTAGGGATTCGAGTTTTCCCGTAGAAATCAATGGAGAGTCCCTACATAGACATAATTACTAACTTCAAACTATCGCTGTAAGTTTTTATTTTTTTATTGCAGACATAATTCGGAGTAAAACTGCTTTAAGGACGGGCTGAAGGGGCAGTGAAATCATTACATAGGGCCTGCTGAGAAAACAAACCCTGTTACGCACCATATCTCTCCCAGCCAGTGAGCTCATGCGATAAGTATTTTCCGGAACCCCGCTCCCAGGCTTATTAGACAGCGTTGCCACGGCGATGTCTGAAGCTGACTGCCGTCTGCTCGGCTGCTGCATTGCAGTTGCACTGCGGAGCACTTCCCTGATCCTGCTCTCCTGCAAACGCAGTCCCATGACACGCAACATATTCTTGACAAGCGGCGAGAGCCCAGAGGCATTGTGGGTACCCGTGGACAGCAGCGCTTGGAGGTACCATTGTTTACCGATGCCTTGTGTCGCAGACATGGAGAGCAGGTGACATCCAGTCGAGGGAGAAACCTGGGAGATTCCGTAACCTCATTTCCCTTCTGGCGAGGAACTGATCTGAGAACAGAAGAAGTTTGTCATTTACGGAGTTTATTTCCAATGTGATACAAGGATAGCAGTCAGACGGCCCCTGGGCGTTACAGGCTGATCTCCAGGGTCCAGTGGTGAAGTCACTTGGCTCACTCTGGGGTTTGAACCAACAACTTTCCATTCACAAATCCAAGGGAACCTGCTTAGCTTTCAGGTGATGCTTAAAAAACAAAAGAAAAAGCAAAACTGGATGTGTCCCTGGAGCTAATTAGGTGCTAGCAGAAGGTACCTACTTGTGAGTATGATTCACTACGCTGTCCCCCCCAGAGTCTTCATGTAAGGGGGCCCTGGCTCTCTCACTGCCTGCACCACCCTGCCCCGGGGTGTGAAGTCAAACAGAAAAAAACGCTGACTCGCCTGTGAGGGAGGGTGAAGGCCAGGCAGCAGGCAGACCCAACAATGACAAAAAAAAAACGGTGGGAAAATGGCGGCTGATTTTACTTTCTGGAATGTTCTGGAAGGGGGCAAGGTCAGAAAACACAGCACCTGCAATCGGTTATCAAGGAAACGAGACAAAGGGAAGCACGGCATTTGCTAAAGCACCGTTACATTGGAACACCTTGTTATACACATCACGCCATGCTCTCCTCTTAGGCACACACACAGTAAGGAGTGACGCTTGGGGTGCGGCGTTTCTGCAAGGCCACCGTAGTATTTCAGGGGGTTATGCCATTGCTCAAGGCGCCAACAGCAGCCGGTCTGCCAGCACAGGGTTTGAATGGACAATCTCCCAATCACCATCTCCCCCAAAAACGCAATGACTCTGGTGGGACTCGAACCCACAACCTTTGAATGGCCTCAGCTCAGACGAAGTCTAGAAGTCCAACGCACTATCCATTGTGCCACAGAGCCTACGCGGGACGGGGTGACTCTTGGTGTTTTGAGGGAAGGAAAAATAGGTCCAAGGTCTGTGGATTTGTTTTCCGTCTTTTTCACACTTTTCTTTTTTTTCTGGGGGAGAAGAACAAGAAGGACAGGAGATGAAAAATTACATAAAAATGAGAGATTATTAGGTGGCACTTTGATACCGTTTGGGGGTACAGGATTCCCACATTGGGGTAACAAGGCTTTAATATTGGCAGGAACCTTAAAAAGCAGTTAATAATTTTATCTAAAGAGTCACAAATTTTGATGGATGTAGAATCAGATACTCCCCACAGCTAATGGGGTTTCAGGGCTTTGTTCAATGGCCCAGGAGAGAAATCAGCCAGGGGGATCTGAAGCAGCAGCCCTTGCGTCCCCAGCACAGCATTCTGACACACTGCACAACAGGTCTCAACCATCAGCGAACTCGTATGAATGGCTTCACAAAGGGACCCAATCGCAACACCACTAAGCTGACCAGGGGGGTTGAACCTAAAACCTTCTGATCACTGATGCAGCAGGCTAACCCACCCAGGTAAACACCACCTACTAAAACTGGTTGGAAATTAGCCCATTAACTTGAGGCCTTTTCAACATGTCTCCCTGTACATTGCCAAACGCAATTAAGGAGCTGTAACAGAATCACCGCAGCCCATATTTACTCAGTACTTTGGATTCTCAAGAGGTTCCTAACGCCTGCATGAACAATATCTCTAAAAGAGAGAAACAGAATGTACCTACTGTCAGGTCCAGGAAGCTTTATAACAACCCTGATATCATCTGTACTTACTGTGTGAATGAGACTGTCCAGGGACAGTCGTTTTTGGCTAATTATGAGGAACAAAGTCAAAGTCACACCCATTAAGAATGTTTCACTGTCAGCCTGAAAACTCAGATGAAACACTCACACTTATTCAGCCTAGGACCAGATCAGCGGTGGCTGGACACTAAAAACAGTAAGAAGAACAAGGTAAGAAGACAACACGTTTTACAAAATTGCAATAGTGGAATTTTCCTAGCAAGAGAGAAAATGTATTTTTGAACTACCATTGTCAGCCAGTACCTGGAGCAACGGGAGTTTAAGATTCCCTATCTGGAGCCCAACAGTGATATCACTTTGCCAACCATTGGATTGAACCAACAACCTTCCGATCACAGTTCCCCAGTAGTCTACTCGGGATGCTGATTACTTGGACTGATTTGTAATGGAAAACAGCACCCTCCCCTGTGGGTTTATAACTTATCTATTATATTACAACTTATTATTAACTTATCTATTACTATTATAACTATCCTTTCACACCAAAGACAGGTCCGCTCCTTCTCCCAAATACCGGTTCCTCTTATATCACAGATGCAAAGGGGCTTACAAAAGCGTGACCCTGAGCTTGGGGCAGTGGCTTCTCAAGCTGGTGAGAAAAGTACAAAACCCCCGGGCAGGCGATTCCTCCCGGGAGCTGAGGGGGGCGTGACCCCAGCAAGAAAAATAAATCAAATCACGCCGTCGCTCTGCGGATACTCCCTGTAGTGCAGACCCTATGAAGCCCAATGTAAATAACACACGACTCGTAAACAGTGTATTTGTTTAATTCGCTGGTGGTCACAGGGGTCAAAGCAGCCGCAGTCAGTAGAGCGTGATGTTTATTGAACGTGTGAGAGGTCAAACGGCCCCTTAGAACCCATGTTGGACAGTAATTAATATTTATGCGGCTTTTTATATGTTTTGACTTTGGGAAGGGTGGGTGGGTGGGTGGGGGTTGGGGGCATATGCTTTGAACAAGTTCCAGCATCCACATCAAATTAGGAAATATGAATGACGAAACCTTGGATGCGAGCATGTGGAGTAACACTCGGGATCAGATTACGGTTTGTATCCTGGTACGACTGAGGGAATTCATTTGGCCGATTTCTCTGTCGTTTTATTCTTAGATAAAATACCACGGCGCGTGTTTCATAATCTCCTTAAAAGCGCGAGTCTGCATTAATCCTTGAGTAAGAACGTACAAAACATGGCCAGACGACTTTCCATTAGATGCCGGAACACTGATGGATTTGCTGCGTTCCGGTCGTGCGCCGATGATGGGCGGTCGGGCCCCTTTCTGTGAGCTTGTGTGGCCGAGCTTCCACCAGATGTTTTGACCTTCA
The DNA here is from genome assembly GCA_015164015.2 of Brevimyrus niger. NCBI lineage: Eukaryota > Metazoa > Chordata > Actinopteri > Osteoglossiformes > Mormyridae > Brevimyrus > Brevimyrus niger. The sequence goes on from JAABNY020000082.1 coordinate 15,075,215, forward strand.
CGGCCGCTTCGCTTACGGTTGGCCGGAGCAGCTTTTGCAGGGCAGAAACGTGGTGAACCCACTTTTTGGGAAGAAGGCTTCTATGAATGTGCCGAGTGGATGGTCACTATGTTCTCCTGTACAACAACCACATATTCTGCTGATAATGTTTGTTGCAGGATATTGTGTGACTGTGAGCTTATTCATACATCTGTATGAGCAGCGTGTGTGTGTGGATTAAACAGGGAACTCCTCTGATTAACTGGTGTATCTTCATACCTTTGGCCTTATAATAGCTTTTTATTTTTTCATCCGTACAAGCACATGAGAACATATTTGTTTTCGTCGATCTTTCCGTCGTGCACTCCTGTGACACCTACAAAGGTGGTTAAAGCTCCAGGTCAAAGGGCAGGATCAGCCGTCTATCCAGGACCCTTGAATGGGAGGGGGGGGGGGGTTAATTAAAGGTCTTGGTCACTGGCCCATCTGAGATGTCACTAGTCTGGTATGAAGAGGATTCAAACCGCCGACCTTCCGATCGCAAGTACAAAGGCCACACACCTCCCACTCGTAAGTTGCCAGGAATGGTGAGCAGCCAATCCATCAGGACACACTCACTCGTTATCCCCCAAGCTGATATCTGGGAGTGTGGTCTGACTGATCTGCTAAACACTGACACCGCCGGCTGTGTGCGGGGGAAGGGGGCGCCGGGGAGGAGGGCAGGAAGAGTAAAGGAACGGAATGGGCTGGAGCGGTCGCTCGGCTGAAGAACATCTTCAACATCTCGTCTTAGTTTCAGGCCCGGGTTCATGGATCTGGGTGGTCCCTGAACGATGCCTCTATGTCTACCGGAGTCAGCTTCAGATGGACCCGCTCGGCCTGTCACCGCCCTCGCAGGCTCTTCGCAAGGGCGGTGTGTGGTTTAGTGGATTTAGATGCTGGTTTTGGGATGTGAAGGTGGTTGGTTTAAAACCCAGAGTTAGCATAATCACTTCACTGTCATTCTCTTGCCTTCCCCTTCCCCCCCAATTGCTCTGGTTGGCTGTTTGCTTGTGTTTCCTCCATAGTGGACATTGCTTGTGATGAATGATTCACAGCTGGTGGTTCTGGTATTGAAACCACTGACCTTAAAAGCTGATAAGTGTGCCCCTTTCCTAAGAACTTCTCATCCAGGAGAACACTTAGAAATAATTTAATAAATGTAATCGCAGCAATTACAAGAATAAAACATTATTAATTGAGTTGGCAAGACCGTTAAGAGTTTGCCTGGTGCAATCAATCATTTTCATTTAGTTGGTTCAGGTCAAACGGCTTTACTTGACCTGTAGAGTTCTTTTTTTTTGCAAGAAGGTGACCTCAGCATGCTCACTTGTCACATCTAACTAATGTAGTCAAATCATGCGAAAGGGCTACTTTAACACGAACAGGAGCTAAGACCTTGCTGATGGGTCATCTGCGTACCTGACAGAACCTGCAGCTGTTGAACATCAGAACGACCAACGTGAACAGGGAATAACCCAGGATGGGCCTTTCAATCCATCGCACGCTCCCCAAAATCTTAACCCACAAAGATTCAAAGCCCTGGGCTCTAGTGGGTGGGTAGCCCTCAAGGCCTACAGTGATTACTAATCGTCACTCAGCTCTTTTGGAAGTGTTATGTTACTCAATGAGCGAGGACGTTGAGTCTGTGATCAGAAGGTCACTGGTTTAAAGCCCGAATTGATTCCATGTTTAGGACCGCGAGCAAGGTCCTCAACCCCATTTGAAAGTATAAACTGTCTGGACCCGCTTTCTCTAATAAAACAGCGTGGGTAAAAGTCTCTGCTAAATGTAACTCAGGCATATCATTATATGTATAGTAAATCTGGTTAGCTGGCATTTTACAGTACAGGTCGAGTGTTAATTTGTGTATGTGTAGTGCTCTCAGAATGAGGAGTTATCATCCATGCCCCTGCCTCATTCACGCCAGCGCCCCCTGTAGTGATAATCTGGTCAAGATGTTTTCACCCAGAGAATAAACTATTAGCCAGTCAGTGCTGCATGGTTATCTGTTTAGCTGTGAATTCCATCTGTTACACAGATACTGTCAGGGTCAGCTCCTGTTGTCTCGCTCTGTGTCCCTTCCCCGTTTGGCCAGCAGGTGTCGCTGGTCATCTCGTTCTTTGTGTTCTGTCTTTGTTCCCTTCTGTTACCTGTCTGACCACATGGCCCAATGCGTGGAGCATGTGGCCGTCTGTGAACGTTCTGTCCTGTGTTTGGTTTCTGTTTCTGTGTCCTTGGTTAGTTCTTAGTTTCCCTGCTTTTCCTTCCTTTGAGTTTATTAGTTTCACCCATGCCCCGTTTCCCTGGTCAATTAGCCTCACCCGTCCCGTGTTAGTCTCGTTACCCCTCAGTATTTTAGTTCCTGCTTCTGGCCAGTTCCCCAGTGGTTCGCTGTTTGTTTTTGCCCTTGCTTGTATCCATTTATGTGTATATTTGGCTTTGTTAGTATTTGGCTATGATTGCGTTTTCATAGCGATGTTTGATGTGTTATTTAGTTTTGTTAATTAATCCCTTTTAGTGTTTGACCCCTCGTGTTTGTTGTTGGTTTTGTTTGTACTGTGTTTTTTTTCTGTTTAGTTTAATAAACCCTGTTTGGTAGTTCTGGAGCCGCGAGTGGGTCACCCTCGTTCCCGCACCCAAGCTGCCCGCCACCGCGACAGATACATTAAATCATATGTGAATGAATCACAAGGCGGCTTGCTGTTGTGTAAACAAACAATAGTAATCATTAATTCTGAGCAAGAATTATAAATGAGTATAGGCTCAGATCTTCTAATGTTATCTAAACTGCACCCTTTTTTTAATCCATGGACAGTTTATACATGAAAGATCTGCAGGGAGAGCAGTTGATCTGGTAGATTGTGACCACACAACCTTCCAGTGTAAATGTGCTAACCCACACCCGAACTGCTGCTGATACAACCAACTTCTGGGCACTTTTCTTGGGGAGAAAAAAAAAACACATTTTAACAGAGAAAAATATTGTCGGAAGCCTCAGAAATCCACTGTTTGTCAAATGCAAAACACCAGTTGGATTTGAACCTGCAACCCTGGGGTCGGGGGGCTACTGATTCATCCGAATTAGCATCAAATTGAGCACTTAACAAATTGATATATTTTGATGATATTATCATTGATATTCATCAATGGGCCATAACATAGTCAGCTGCCCTTTGCGTTTAACACTAAGAAGTGCAATAATTGTGGTGTGTAGGATATTAGAGCAGCTTTTGCCTGACAACTACGCTTCTAATTTTCAACCCATTTAGCAGTTGCTTAGTAACCATGAGGGAAAGTCTCCCCAAAGTGAAAAGCTTCTTCTATGTGCCTCCCACAGACCCCCGGCAGGCGAGGCATGCAGGTTTTGGGCCTCATTTTTGGGTGTTTTTTTTTTTACGCCTAACAGGCAGCATTCCAGTCTTATGGAAAGTTCAGGAATGGGCCCTACTACGCTATCACGTTTATCAATACCAAAAATGCGAGGAACATACTTGTGCTCTTGCCAAGAGCGTTCTTGCTAAGTTGCCGCCCATGAATGAACTGGGATGCAATGAATCATGGGATTGTTCTCGTTGGAGAGAATGATACCGGTGTATCCTTGATATCTGGTGCTGGGCAAGAATGACTTGCAGGGATTTTTTTTTTTTTAACCATCCCCCATACTTCTATTCTCGGGAATGAAACTGTACTTTGGCAATGGAAGATATTGTCCATCAGGTACGCGAGAATGGTCAAGTATGGAAACTGATAAACACCCCTAGGCTAGCCATTGAAATCCAGGGAGGACATTGGTTGGCCAGCAGTCGGCTGAAGAGCTCGCAAGCGCAGGTTTGTTATTGCTATCAAAAAGTTGCCCCCTCCCCTGCCCTCCCCCAACTAAATAAATGTCTGTAGATTGTAGCTACCTAGCTGGTTAGCATAACACGCTGCTTCAGCACCTCCTAAATAAGGAAGGCATGTCTTTAGTGTGCTGCCAAAAGGCACCCACCCCCCCCCAACCCTCAGGGGCTCCATGAAAATACATGGTTTGAACCTGCAGCTGCACACCTGAACCTGTACGTGTATCAGTGCGCATTCAGCGGCACAGTGCACAAAGATGGAAGCTTCCAGATGATTCTGGATGAATGATCTTAAAAATGTCTTTACGTTTCCATCAGGGCAACCAGCTGTGGCTAAAGTCGGTGCAGGACTGGTGAGCTCACTTCCTGTCTGACAGGGTGTCCACGTCCTGCCTAATCAGTTTAATAGCTCCACCGTGTTGACATTATCGAACCTTTGTATGAACTAACCGCTAGCTGCACAAATGTGAGGGAAATATACTGACGCAGAACATGCTGGGAATGAACGTCAGGTAAATGGATTGTAAAAAGAAATATGGATACCAGGTTAGTTGGGGGTCGCAACAAACAAATAACAGCCTGCAAACAGTAAACATGTTTATGCGAAGAAGCAGGACTCACGCCTCAAAAACACCTGGGCTAAGGCTGGTAAATTTCACCCTACAACACGCTTTCTTTTCAAACATTATAAACGGTCTATTCAGACTAAATTCGCGTGTATATATTTGGCTTGGATAACAAAGGTTAAACAGTTAACACAGTTGTAAGAAAAACACGGATATTGCACAATTACACCCACTTTTAAGGGGAATTTCACGATTACATCAAACTGTGACTGAAGTGAAAAACCACATCAGGCTTCATCGCCGACCAAGATCAGCGCAAACCGAGCGCGTTAGAAGATGACAGCTGCTCTTTCAACACACGGCGCTCAATAAGTTTTTGAAAATATAGTATATTTCATTTTTTATATATCGCTCGCGAGCGGACGAGCTGTACGATGTAACTTTGCGCACCTATACGAAGTCGTAAAACTAAGTTACCTTTAAAACATCTAAACAGTTTAGCGATATATTATTTCCCGCATACTGTAGACAATTAAGTACAATGATACTCAGTCTTTGCCATTGGGATTATTTTTACTCGACACAACTGTTGCCTTTTCCCATTTATGTATAGGACAAAACGTGTAGGCTATACAAGATGGATGGATGGATTTCTATTTAGTCAAAGTAATTCATATATGATTTAGGCGATATAAATGCAGGTCCTCGCCGTCATTATTAATTAGGAATGTTGATATACATGGCGAAGAATACAAAACAAAAACTGCACTCTAGTTTAAATATAAAATGTTTGATGGATTTCAGGATGTTATATTTTATCAGCCTGTCAGACCTTTCCCTTTTTAGTGCAGCACTGTTTAAATGTTGTGCTCAGTAGATTAATGGTTGAAATTCAATTCTAGATTGCATTGAAACGGTATGTTGCTTGGTGTTTAGCTCTGTGGGTTCAGGTTCTGTGTCCGGAAGGTCATGGGTGCAAATCCCGTTGTTGGCAGGGTAATCCTATAGCTATCCTTGAATAACAGCCCTGATTTCGGACACTGTGTGTATGACGGAATATGGCGTGCTTATGTCGCTTATTCTAAAACTGAGCAATATTATTTCATTTTCCCATAGATGTCATGGCTTTTTCATCAAAATATTAAGTACAAAAATAATTTCATTTATACAGTGAAAATCCATCCATTCATCCATCCATCTTCCAAATGCTTACATGTAAATATATTACATATAAAAAACTGTGACACGATCGGTGTGTTAGAAACTAGTCATCATGGTAAGTTGCCTTCGGATGTTTTGGCAGTTTAAAATCTATAGAACTGAAGATTCTGCATATTTCCTTTGCACATGCATTTAAACATTTACATAAAAACACGATTGAATATCTCACGAAGTGCGACGTGAGTAATATGTGTACAGAGTGATCATTATGCTGACCTACTTATTGACCTGGTAAGTTAACAATTTGACTTTCACCCTAAATGAGCTCGACGTCTTTAAGAGACCCGGACTGTATCATTTGAAGGCCGTGGGTGAGCGTCAGTTTAAAAGCGCTTCTAACGCCCACGCTGCGCTGAAACAGATACTTCTAAGTGGGTTTTTATAGTGACCGATAGTCATATTTAATACGCAGAGCCCAACAAGGGTTGTACTTAAAAGGATGACATGGGATTTATGCTTTGAAAAGTACCTCCTCCCCCCCTGTTTTTGCTGTAAAACTGGAGGGTCCTGACGGGACTGGGAGAGCGCTGCCGGACCGGTTAGAAAGAAACAGCGTCGCGGCAGCATCTCTCCCCTGCTACTGGCCGATCGCTGGAGGTAAGACCGGTTTTGTTTTATTTTATTTTAAACAATCGCAACTTAACAGTTCAATGTAAATGCGTATAAGGGGTATCTCATGATTATAACCGCGCTGTTTGATGCGGACGTGCGATTTTATGTCCTTTTTGCAGCATGCACCCGTATTGTTTCCACCCTGTGGTGAAAAATAAAAACAGTATTAATAGTTTATTGCAAAAAAGATAGGTTAGCATCCTTGTTTCCCCGGCTTGCATCATTTTCATTTCAGGGGGCACAGTTTTCCGACCCCCGATCCCACGCCACCTTAGATCCTTTTCAGATCTATTCTGCCATCAACTAGGCTTAGTTAAAAAATAACTTAAGTTTGGATTAGTAGTTCGGCTGTCCGCCTGTACGGGTGCCGGGCAGTGCTGCGGTGCATTCGGCGTGGTATGCAGGCGACACTGGGGACCTTTATTATTACACGGAAAGTCACACGTTTTTTAAAGGAGATGGTGGAGAAATTGGGTCGGTACCGTTGGTCCGGATGAAGATCGTTCGCCATGCACGGCAGTGCAAAAGGTCCGATTTATAAAGGATGTTTAATTTTTATTAAAGTAACCATAGATGCATGCCTCCCCCGGGTGCGAATGTCGCTGTCAGCCGAAACGACAGCACGGATGAAGGAAGGGAGATCAGGCGGCGGGCAAAGGCTTCGAAAGCCGGTCCGTAAAGCCTCGACCGTGAGGAGGCGATGATTTGACTTATGCGGGCTATCAGACCGCAAGACCACGTAGATCGAATTTAATGCGTGAGATAAGGGCAATCAGACGCCGCTCCTCCGGCACGATGATTTATATGTTTACCTGATGCACCCAAACTGTGGCTGTCTGTCTTCTATGGCTTGTTTTCTGCTTTAACATCTTTCATAGCAGTTGTTTGGTATGTCCTTCATGGTTTTAAATATATTAAATAAATAATATGTTAATGCAGAGGTGAAGAGATTCCCGTGACTGAACCGGGTCTGTGCTGGTATTGGGCGCTTTTATAGAGTATTTTCTTCCACCAATGAAAGTATTTTTCTGACATTATTCACCATCTAATAGGCTCTTTTCTGCAGTAGACTGACTTTGGTTTTTATTAATGTTTCTCTGCTCCTCTATGTGTTTATCTGAGCAAGAGTGTTTTTAAAAACGAACAAACTGTATTCCTAGTTAGGTTGTTCAAACCATATGTGTAATGGCTTTATTTGTCCAGAATCTACCCCGTTTTAATAGCGACTATTTTACCATGCTGGAAGCTGGTGTCTATTTGTCCACAGAAAGAGACACTATGTCAAGGTGATTCCTGACTGCTTTACGGCAATCCTATAAAAGTTCTCCCATAAAAAGTCTACGGTGGCAGGTCTGCCTTTCCAGAAATGTACTCATACGGTAAACTGTAGTGGACGTCGCATGTTTAGGAAAACGAACAGCAGGTATGGCATTAATTGTGACGTGCGACTGCAAGGCTGCTGCTGCGTAGCTTGACCCCTCGGTTTAAAAATACACGCCGATAGAGGCTCTGAAACCCTGAATTGTGTCTCTGTCTTTTGATAAACACTCCCCCTTTGAAACGGCTCCATTCAGGAGATTCAGGCCAAAAGTCACCATCACAAATCCCGATTGCTTATAATGAAGTCTTTCATTTTGAAAACCGCAAGTTTTAGTCCTTCCAGTACTGCATTTTAGGTCAATCTGATGGTGTCATTCAACGACCGAGTGGTTTTTGAAGCTATCTCTTGTGCAGACAGTGAAAAATGGTCTGTAGCGGACTTTGTGTTTGGGTAGATGGAATGCAGTATTGGACAGGAGGATGGACTTGGTTCTGGGTAGGTCCTAGAAGGTTGTTCGCCTGAGAGGGATATGTGGGAAATGCGTGGGGGCACAGACTGTCTGCTAGGATTGGAAGAAGTTTACTGAGCCTTCAAAACTGTAAAATTGTCTGATTATTTAGCTGATGCATTCGCAAGTTTCCTAATTGCCTGCTTTGAATGTTCGTTTGAGTCGGCGACCTGTTGATTTCATTATTTTTCTTCACATATTTAAAGTGTGCTTTTCATCTCTTGCAGTAGCTCGATGTACGAGCTTGTCCCTCTGCTTATCTTCACGCTTTTTTTCAAACATCTGCCTGTTTAAGAACTTACTAAAAATATGCAGAATTCTCCTTAGGATGAAGATAAAAACTGAATACTCTCTTTGGGGCGTCTCTATATGTCAGTTTGATGCTTACTTGCTTGACAGGTCCTTCAGAGTTCCTGGTGATCGTAAATCTTATTGAGAGTAAGAGTTTTGCTGAGATGATCACTTTAGATATTATTTTTGTTTTGGGGGGGGATGCTGTAAGATCCACACCTATCCACCTGCCCAAAAGATGTAGTTTTTAACCCCGATCATATCTGAATCCCACCTAGATGAATTGAAATTCAGCAGTTGGAAAAACTTATTGATAACGTTGCTATGACATTGATTGGACTACTGTTAGTCTTTAATGTGTCATACCACAAGTTAGACTGGACTGAATCTGAGTTTGACTAGACTGAGTCTGGACCAGATTGCCTTGGGACTGGCTTGGCTTCAGTCTGGACTGAAATGAATGTGGACTGTTCTGCATCTGAAATGCACTGAAATGAGTCTGGACTGGAATAAGTCTGGATTGGTCTGTGTTAGGACAGGATTGAGTCTGGACTGGTACAAGCCTGGATTGGTCTGGGTTAGGACAGGACTGAGTCTGGACTGGAATAAGTCTGGATTGGTCTGTGTTAGGACTGAGTCTGGACTGGAATAAGTCTGGATTGGTCTGTGTTAGGACTGAGTCTGGACTGGAATAAGTCTGG
>JAABNY020000082.1:15147191-15171917 GCA_015164015.2 Brevimyrus niger
GTTAAGTGCGTACCTACGCTCAGTGATATCTTGTATGAAATGTATGGATATATAATGTAAAAATAGTATGATAATTGGTATATTTTTAGGGGGGCTTGGGATCATTTTGGGGGGGCTGAAGCCCACTCTAAATAGGCCTAACGACACCCATGGGTTTTACACTGAGGCCAGACTGAGAAGAGCAGACTGGGCAAACACTGGAGTTTGAATGTATGTGTAAAGTAATACACTGGATAAACTATACAGACACACAGTTCTGACTTGAAAGTCACCCTGAAGGTAAGCAGGTTAGGGTTTGGCCAGTACTTGGATGGGAGACCAACCAGAGTGTGAAAGATGAGGAAGGGCCAGAGGAACCCATTGAACTTGGTTTGATGTTGATTGGTTTAAGAATTAAAAAGTACTACAATTTATCCAACTGCAATTCCACATACTTTTAATAGAAACTTATATTCAAACTGACATACGCATTTCCAAGATTAGAGTTAGCTAATCTCTGGAGCAGTTGGGGTTTAAGGGCCTTACCTAAGTCTGAAAATGGATGGATGGATGGAGTTAGCTAGTCTCTGGAGCAGTTGGGGTTTAAGGGCCTTACCTAAGTCTGCTCCATCAACCCGGGGACTTGAACCAATGACTTTCAGATCACAGACACAACACCCTAACCCACCGAGCCACATATACAAAGCTTTCCTTGTCAATGAGGGTAGAGGAGTGGGGTGTGTAAGCGCAGTGCACTCTGTCAGGGGTGGAGGTTCGAATCCTGCCCCTGACCATGGGTGTGGAGATTACAGGCTCCTCCCACATTTCTGTGGTTTTACTGACTCTACTCCAGGCAGTACAGCTTCCTCTTGCGGGCCAAAAAAAAAAACAAAAAACCCAGGACAGACAATCCGTGATTTACATCAGCAACCGGATCCCATAAACCCTTACGTAAATGATATTTAATGTAAGTTACATTTACCTTTCAAGATGTCTTATAGGAAAATGAATACATTAGCCAAAAATATATTAGCAAAACATCAGACTTGCTTTCAGCTTGAGTACCATCTGATAATGATGGCAAAAGAGGTTAGCCAGGATGCTACATTACACACTGCTGTCTACATTTACCTTCCTTTATCAAAGAAACGGTCACACTGTACTCACAGTAAGAAATATTGAGAACACAATACAAAAACATGAGGCTCATTGCGTTGATTCATGTTTCACAAGCTTTGCTGAATTAACAAAATTAATCTCTGCAGTAACCTGCGCACCCTTTAAATAAAGCCACTATCGCACTGGACCAGAACCTGTCAAGTTCACTGGTCAACCAACAGAAAGGCTATGCTGTGCCTTTCATGCACTTTTAATTCTCATCTAAGAAATGCACTCACCCCTAAGTTTTGAGTGATGTCATTTTAGGCCATCCATCCATTTCTGTAACTGCTCATGCCATTCCGGCTCACAGAGGGTCTGGAGCCTATCCTGGAGGCCAGAGGCACAAGGCAGGGAGCAACCCAGGCTGGGGGGGCCAGCCCACTGCAGGACACACTCACTCACACCTACAGACAGGTTGGTGACACCAATTATCCTCAGCATGTTTTTGGTCTGTGGGGGGAAACCAGAGTATCTGGGGGAAACCCCTCAACAACACAGGAAGAACGTGCAAACTCCACACACAGATACTCGAACCCTGGTTCCAAGGGTGCAAGGCAACAGTGCTCACCACTGCACCACCATGCCACCCCATCTTAGGCTATATTGACAGTAAATTCAATTCAATTCAATTCAATTCAATTATTTAAGCCTTTACTGGTAAATTAATTTTGAAAAAGTGATTTTACTTATAATTGTAAATATTTTTAAGAATTTACAGAAGGGTGCAAAGCACTGTAAGCCTGTTTTGCCAGAGTTTGCAGGCTGTAACTCTGGACAGGATCTTGTTTACAGAATGCCAGCTCCCTGCCAGTTGATGATGTATTGCTGAGCCCTGAAGAGGGATTTTCTGAGGCCACATACAGCAGAAAATCATACACTTACATGCATAACGTCAAATGCAATTCAATGTCATTCAAGACCATTGTGTGATATTGAAATTCCGATTAGGTATTTGAATTCAGCACAAAAGTACTTTACGTTCGTCTACTCTATGTTCATCTATATGAAGTTTTTTGATGGGTTCTTTGGTCACCCGCTGTAATCTACATGGTTATCCTGTTCTGCACCTGCAGTTAGCCAGTTGAACTTGGAAAGTTGGAATTTAGACGCCCATCACAGGCGACTAGGTCAGCAGGTATTTGAACGGCCCTATTAAGTGAGACTCTGAATCTAAGGATGCATTTTTTTTATCTCATATAGTACACCTAAGGTATAGCTACTTCATAGTTAGAGTGAGCTGAAAGCCATTCATTGCCAATGATAATTTAACAACCAAAGCATGGATGAATTTTAATCTTCACCCCCTGTAGTCAGTGCCCAACCCTATTCAGGGGCCTAAGCAAAATGTGATTAATTTTATTGTCATTAGTCATCTCCCTTTCCTATTCTGACAGGATAAGCACATGGGGTGCCCCCTGGCGGCCATTGGGCCCTAAGCAGCCGCTGAGGTTCCTCAGGTTGCTTATGTAGCAATACGAATAACCAGTGCTGCAAAAAGTCTTTGTGTGGAGGAAGTCTTATGTTGACGTCGCATCGGTCGGTAGCTGCATTGGTTAAAGGACGTGGTGCAAGCGATGTGTGGCAAGTCTTTGGGAGTTCTTTCCTTTCCCTTAACAGCACATAAAACTTGTACTGAATAGCCCCCCCCCCCCAAGGCCAGAGCTTCTGCAGTGTCTGAGCACTCCCTTACTGGAATCAGTTAACACCGATCAGTTTCAATCGGTTGCAAGCTCAGAGGGATTAAAATCCACTGATCAGTATGTTGTTGACATGTGCACTCTGCTGGCTGTTTTTTTTTTTCTGTTTGCAGAGACATTTGCAAATGAACCAGAGTCATGACCCTATGAATCATGCCTCTGGTCTATTGTAATTTTCTCAAAACTTAAATCGGACCATAGGCTCTTCCACAATGGCATACATTGTGAGACAGGTTTTTTCGTTTGTTTCTGAAAAAGGAGCTATAGAACTATTGTACTAACATTTACTAATCGAAACAAACACCAATGCACCCTTGTGTGGGGTGCAACTCTGCAAGGTAGGATCCTGCGTCTGTGACCAGAACACTGCTGGCTGAAACCCACAGGCCAGTAAGGGGATTGTGCCATTACGTCCCAGTTGCTCCTGGGACTGGCTGACCAGTACTTTCTCATTTGTACAGCATTTTGTACAAAATCCTCAGCTACAGAGTGTTAGATCCAGGGCTCCGTATGAAGCTCACCCACTCACTTGAGGTGAGTCATTTAGATGAAAGTCGAGTATAATAACTGAATACTGTTCCACTGGCTAGCAAAAAGTTGCACATCAGTTTATACTTTTACTGAACTGGTCTAGTTGGCTAGTACCAAAAGTTCCACTCAGTGCTTGAAAGTGGCCCTGTACTCACCAGTAAGCAGTACCAGCACCTCTCTGTTGTTCTCTTCCGAATGTTGATGACACGGTACTGAATAACAAGCGCAGTACTGGCACCTGGATCTAAATGACAAGGGCAGTACCGGTACCTGGTACTGAATAACAAGGGGAGTACCAGCACCTGGTACTGAATGACAAGGGGAATACCGGGATCTGGTCCTGAATGACAAAGGGAAGTACCGGTACCTGGTACTGAATAACAAGGGGAGTACCAGCACCTGGTACTGAATGACAAGGGGAATACCTTGATCTGGTCCTGAATGACAAAGGGAAGTACTGGCACCTGGTACTTAATGACAAGGGGAGTATCGCCATCTGGTACTGAATACCAACCACCTGAAGCTCCTGAATAACCAGCACATCTTTTTTCCCACTTCAAGTACTGGTTCTGCTCCTCTAGGATGCCTAGAACAGCTCCCCTGGGCGGCCATGAGATGGCATCCCTATGATATTCTCAAACCACCTTTACTGATCCCCCTCATGGGCTCTAATTTATGACCTATCACTTAACCTATCACTGATTGTGATGCTGGCATCTTGTTCTTTTGGTCATTACCCACAATTCAATGCTGCAGATGCAGATTTTTTTCCCATTATTTTTATTTAGTAGAGGCCTAATGGTTAGGGAAGCACACTTGTAATTGAAAAGTTGCCGGCTCGAATCCCCCACCAGCAAGGTACCACTGAGGTACCCCGAGCAAAGTACTACCTTCAGCTGTCCCTTGCTCTGTCACGTATGGGTTAAATGCAGAGGACACGTTTCATTAATGTGCTAACAATGACAACTAATCACTTTCACTAGGTTCTTCATACTCAATTAATTAGGATGTATTTGAATTCCAGGTCAGATGAAACCAAAAAGACAACAGAGCCTGCAGCAGCAGGGATGATACCTCTGGCGCCCCTAATTATAGTGGTATCAACTTGCCTGTCAATAATAAACAGATAACAGGAATAGTCCATAGCACCTTAAAATAAGGGGTGATGTGTGTGGTTCTGTGAGTTACGATTGGAAGGCTGCTGGTTTGAATACCACATATGGAAGACTGATCATATGACCATTGAACCCTTGAGCAAGGCCCTTATCCCTAAAACTGCTGCAGAGATGACCCTGTGCTCTGACCCTAAGCTTAACTCACATAGAGAAGCAATAAGGGATATATGCGAAACAAGGAATTCCCATGAATTTGTACAATCAACATTACATGGAAGATATTCTGCTCATGTCTATAAATATATCCATTTCTCAACAGCTTGAGATCATCAGGATCATAACCAAATCCCTTGCAATTACGGCTAGAAGTCCCTCGCAAGGTAGGTCAGCGTTGAATCATGCTGCCATCTGGTGGTTAGTATGGGGAAAGCCAGTAAATGTGGCCGTGTCGGGATCAATGGCAATCCGATTCTATCTTTAAGATAAAAAGTCTATCAGCTCATATAGCTTTTATGAAATATTTTCGCTTGACGGTTGAGAGTGCCATCACTGATTCCGGTGTGTTACAGAAATAGATTGTACGCTTTCTACAACTCAGTTATTCAACCCATTGCATAATCCTCGTTTTGCAACTTAATTGTGGTCACTTCAAAGTAGAGCATTAGCTGAGTGTTCATTCTGCACGTTGCAAATGGCTTACGGAAAGAATATTAACGACGCAGGTAAAATATAATAATAATAATAATAATAATAATAATAATATACAAATCGTCATTCTATTAAATAACCCAAAGTTTATTTAAAGGGCTGAGGCCAGTAATTTAACTGTAAAACAAGTACAAAAATGAAAACTAACGGACTATATTTTTTAACGCCACCCCTTGTTCATTTCATGTCACGTTGTTAAAAATCAAGCTGAAATTATATAGACCAGTTCTGTGTATAAACACTTTCTGAACTGCCCTATGTTAGCATCCCCAGGGGGGCGGCTAGGTAGCCAGCTGACCCTGAACCCCCACAGTTTTTGGTTCCTCTTCTCATTCGTTTTCGGTTTCTTTAATTTCTCTTTCTTTCATTTTCCCTGTTTGTATTGTTCTCTCTTAATGATGTTGCAATGTGTCACAACACGCCGACGTAAAGCGCCTTTGGGCGACTCTGTTTAAGGCACCTCATAGAAATAAACTGAGTTGAAATAATGATCTCGTGTTTCTTTATCATTAATGAATCGTGACAAATCTTTTAATTGAAGTAGCTATACTTCTTCATAATTTATGCTTCTGTGGTAATTTGTACATATATATACCCCCTCAAGTACAGTGCTACCGATATTTTATGGGTCCACACAAAAACCCAACAAATGTTTCGTACCCATTCACTGCATCTGTCCACTTCTCCTCCTTTTCTGATCATTTCCCGCTGGCATGCCTTAAGGAATCACCGTCTTCTAGCTACTGAATAGTCTGTTTATCCCTCTTTCAAGCTAGTGTCCTGTAGTGTTGTGCAGCTGGCCATGTCAGCAGACTTTTTAGCCACATTATGAATAATGTCTCTCTTCTCTGGTAAAGCAGTTTTAAAGGGCTCCCTGTGTCCTAGATAACCCAAATTCTCCTTTTCTTCGAAGCCCACGTTCAGTAAGAGGGAACAAAGACGCGTCCCAATTCCTTTGTGAAGATAACTTTACAATTACATGACAGAATGTTTTTAAAGGCATGTGAACGGCAGTGAACCCCAGCTTCTGTGCTGCAATGCATTATGGGTGCAAAGTAGCCCCAGTCGAACAATCCGATGCTAATAAAACGTGTGCCTTGAAAATTAACGCAGATCAATTCACTGAATATCTCATTTATCCATTAAGAACGTTTTAGACTTTTGGCTTTGGAAGAACATTGGCTTTTTACATTGAATATTGTCAGTTAAGTTCTCGCCAGTTGTGTAACAATAAAAAGCTCTAAAGCAATGGTTAGACTGTGTATACACTCACCCAAAGCAAGTAAGAAGTGTCCCAATGTCACCACAAACTGTCAATGCAGTTTTGCAAGTATGTGACCACAGGACATCGTTACAAAGGACAAGATGTAAAGACAACTAAAGACTTTTCACTTGGCACTATTACAGGGAACCATCTGTCCAACAAGTCTGTTTCCCTCATTTCTGCCCTGCTAGTGGTGCCCTGGTCAACTGCGAACTAAGTGATTGAGAAGGTTAAAACATCTGGGAGCAAGTTCACTTGTGAGGTGGTAGGACACACAAGCTCACAGAAAGGTGACCTGACCACCCAACATCAATACAAGCTCACAGAAACCTGAATGGCATTAAATCCCATTCCAGCATCTAATGGGAAGCCTTCCAAAATGAGAACAGTTTACTATAGCAACAATGGGCCAATCAACCTCATATTAAAATATTTGGTTTCTGAATAAGGTGTTGGACAATCCTGTGTCCACATACTTCTGACCATATAGTGCATGTTGATAGTGAACTTTTACGGTTCACAAGCATGCATAGTGATTGCTTTCTTTGTCATTGAGAGGCTTCTTTTAAGTTATCCCTCTTTTGACAGTGAAGCCTGGGGTCTGAACACACAGCCAGCCATTTATTGGGCGTCCATGGAGTATTTGGGTTGGTTAAGGGCGTTGTTCAAGAGCCCAGCAGAGGTAACAATTTTGTCAAATATGGGAATCAAACCAGTGATCTCTGGATTACAGGGACAGACTCAAACACCAGACCCACTGTGCCACACACTGGTAATCATTTTTAGCTGTGAAATGTGTGCCCTGTGATGGACTGGCATCCCACCCAGGGTATCCCCCTGCCTCATGTCCTGTGTTGAAATGGCATCCTGTCTGGGGAATCCCCCTGCATTAATGTAAGATGATTTGCAGCAATGAATCCATCTTAATTAGGCAATCTGGCTGATTAACAGGGTCATCCATATACCTTTCGCCATATACTCTATATATGAATGCAACAGATCAATCTATAATTAAAATTGAGAATCCCCCCCCGTAATTTCACTCCTCTCTAATTTTAAGGATTTGCGTCATCATACTTTCACATTCGTTTACTATATTTCATTAATGGTTACCAACTCCTCTGATTTCATAGGAACCTCAGTCCTTTCTCTACATTAACGTACATTAATTAACTTATAATACTAATATACAGCTACGGGGAAAAATAAATAACCACAGCACATTTTTTTTTCGTTGCTTTATGCGACTTCAGTCCTCCTTCTAGGAGTCTGATATGAACTGTCCTAGCAGTGCACTTCACACCTGAACTTAATGTTTCCCATTCCTTTTATTCCATTTACAGGTCACTGGATGTCATCCTTATGAGAAACTATTAGATAAGTTAACGTCAGCTCTGGCATTACAAAGTCGCTTCTGGTCATATCAAATTTCTCCGGCTTCACCTTATTCTTGCGTACTGCTGTCTTCGAAACATTGAACCTGGAAGCAACCTGCTGCTCAGCGTAGCCTTCTGCCAGCAGAAGCGGGATTAAACCAAGATTTACAAAACACAGATTTATTCAAATGTATGTATGTATGTATGTATGAATGATTCTGAACAGAACTTAAATCCAGCCAAAAAAGTTTTTCCTTCAGCTTTTACACTCCTACTCCTTTTCTGAGACCACCTCTGTCATTAGCTGGGAGGAGCGAAGCCCGCTAGGTTACTTCAGATCCCTGCGATGGTGAGCCGAGAAAGTAACACTTTACCATGGCTGCCTTAAGCATCCACATTCTCGTGCTCTTTTTGTGCATCTTGTTGGTTTTGAAGCTCTGTGGCTTCAGGAAAAGGTGAGTGTTAATTGTAATGCATTTGGACGGCAAGTTTCATAGCACGTTTGTTGTTTAATTAAAGATTTAAAATGCCGAGTTGCTTCAGTGGTGCGTACAGCGCTCGGCACACCGTATGTTTATGTTTTTTTTTCTGAAAACTTCAGATATAGCCGATTATTATTAGTTAACATAATGATACATTAATCCTCAGACAGCGTCTCCTGATGAGAGTCGCGATGCTATTTTTTGTATTGATGTTGTAGCGACTATTATTATTATTATTATTATTATTATTATTATTATTATTATATACTGATGCCGTCTTACATTGGCTGAAGCCTACATCGTCCTCAGCAGACATCGCTAGACAGAAACTAACCTAAATAATCTAAATTATTCGTATGTGTTTACTCAAATTTATTTACTTTCATTTTCTTATATTATAGAAAACAAAATTCAATAAAACTACTGGTAATAGAGATTTTACCTGCCTAATCTAAATGTCTTCATCCCAAAAGGCAACAGGATGAACCTCCGCTAATGAACGGCTGGATCCCCTTTCTTGGCGTTGCGCTGGAATACGGGAAAAACCCCCTGGAATTTTTGAGGTCGATCCAGAGGGAATACGGAGACATTTTCACTTGTAAAATAGCCGGGAAATACTTCACGTTTGTGACGGATCCTTTCTCCTTTAGCGCAGTGTTTCGCCAGGGAAGGAATCTTGACTTCCAAAAGTTTGCACTGGGATTCTCCCGGAAGGTAAAGTTCACGCGCTGCAGTCCCTTTCCACTCCCATCACCTCGCACATAAATCAGTCTAATTAGTCGCGAAAGACTGGTACAAAAATAGCTTATAAAAGTGTACTAGAACGTGTTTATTCGGCAGTGGTCTTCGCCAGTCGATTATAGTGCTTCACAATGTCTTCCTTTTGAGTTGCTCTCTTCAATGGTTTGCCTTGGTAACAAGGTTCAGTAGAAAACAACGCAGGCTGTTTTTAATTCGCTTACGCTTTCTTCACTGACAGGATACGTGGACAATCCTTGGAAGTGCTGTGAAATCTGTGTGTTTTAAAGCTGTCTGTGTAGTTAGTAGTCCTCAAATATTAAAGTTAACCGTAACTTGTTTGAAATCCGTCATTAATGGAAAGTTAAGTCTGTCCTGTAATGCAGACGTGAATCGTGCAGTGGGGAAGAATAAGGTCGACTTGTCATTCGTTTTAAGCCTTCCGTTTTATCCTGACTGAAGCTGTAATTACTGTTAAGCACAAAATTACTCATACCCATGCCAAATAATGATCTATTATGAATTTCTATTTGTCCAATATGTTTCTTCTAGCTCGAAATGGCATACACATCTCACAAAAGATGGCAAAAGATATAAATGAAAAAAAAACACAACTATTTGGATGTTTATGAAAAATGTCATGTTCAAAATTAGACATACCCTTTCTCAATAATCAATGCAAAAGGTTTTATTTTGCCATCGCAGCAATCAGACGGTTCTTATAATTGCTAACAAGCATTTTGCATGTCTCCACTGAGATAATGGATTTTTTTGCAAAGATCTCCTGGTCCTTGAGGTTGGAAGGCTTCCTTGCCCTCACCCAGTCTTCAGTTCCCTCCATAGATTCTCAATAGAATTCAGGTCTGAACTCTTGCTGGGCTTCTCCAAAATTTTGAACTTTATGTTCTATTAACCATTTCTTGACCAGTTTGGCTGTATGTCTCTCGTTGGAAGATCCAATGCGGCCTGAGGCCAAATTTTCCTGCCGACTGCCTGATGTTTTCCTCCAGAATCTTAATGTAGTCCTCTATTTTTTTCATAGCCCTTTTGATCAATGACTTTAGTGCAATTCTGTAGCATCCTTTGTCACATACTTATGTCATTTACTGCCAGATGAAACTATACTGGGCAAATAATTCATTATGTACATCAAAATTCCACATGGGTATGAATAATTTTGTGCCTAACTGTGTGTCTCTGGTGACAGCCTTTGGTATATCCTTTGACTTGGTATTGTGAATATCAGGTCAGGCTGCCGATTTCACGTTAGGCTGTGGGGCGGTGGATGATGGGTGAGAGTGATGAGGGCTAAAAAAACAAAACAAAAAAAAGAACGAACGAACGAAGAAACAAAATTGTTGGGTTTATGCTGCGTGATTTTTTTTTTCAAGTTATTCGACTTCCCACGCAAAATCCAGCCTTACTGGAAATGTTAAGTAAGATGTAATTGTTCGCATGGCTTTTTATTAAAAGCCACAGACATGGGAGGATCAAAGGCTTGCTTCAGACAGTCCCTTGCGTGCTTCTCTGGCGCCAACATCCCCTCAACAAATTTCACCACCCAGTTCCACTTTTGAACCGGGCAGTTTCACTCTACTTGGTCCTTTTATTTTTGGTTGGTAGTCTGGCAGTTTGCTTAGTCGCCCCGAAGATGCTGCTAGGGGTCTAAGTCCCCTAATGGGTTACCCAGAATTACCTGAAGCAGTTGAGGTTAAGGGCCTTGCTTGAGAGCCCCTGGTATGACTCACTCTGGGATTCAAACCAATAACCTTCTGATCACCCTGACCCACAGAGCCACACACCAGCCGCCGTCACTATGTGTGTCATTTCCGGGAATCCCCCCCCTGTCGCACCTTTCACCCGCTGATAGCCACTAATGCTCTTTGGCCCTCAGGTGTTCGGCCACGCCGACTTCAACGCCCCCATGTACAGTGGAAGCTACCGGGACATCCACCCCATTTTCCGGCAAACGCTGCAAGGGCCTGTCCTCCAGCAGCTCATCTCCACCATGATGGAGAACATCCAGACAGTGATCCGCAGGGACGACGGCTTCAACTGGGTCACCGAGGGCCTGCAGCGCTTCGTGGACCGGATCATGTTCGAGGCTGGGTACCTGACTCTCTTCGGCAAAGAGGATGAGGCGTCGGTGAGCGGCGGCGGCGGCCGCGGCGCCCCCCAGTGGCTGTCCATGAGACAGGCCATGGAGGACTTCCATGCCTTTGACAAGGCCTTGCCCGAGATGGCGGCCGGACTCCCCATACACTTACACTTGAAGGCTTTTCGCGCCCGTGAGGCACTAGCCCAGAAGCTCCACCACCGGCGTCTGAAGCGCAACAAGTGCTTGTCGGCTCTCATCGAGAGGAGGATTCGGGCTTTCGATAAAATGGAGGAGCTGGACGAGCACGGCAAGGCCAGGACACACTTGTGCATTCTGTGGGCTTCCCAAGCCAACACCTTGCCTGCAACATTCTGGAGCCTGTACTACATGCTAAGGTAGCCTCACGACATTGGCTAAATCTGATTGGATAAATCTGATTCTATAAATCTGATTCAATAAATTTGATTGGATAAATTTGATTGGATAAATCTGATTGGATAAATCTGATTCTATAAATCTGATTCGATAAATTTGATTGGATAAATCTGATTGGATAAATTTAACTGGAGAAACTTGATTGTATGTTTGTTTCAGTGACAGAAAGATTTTTTTCTCTCTAGTAAATACAGATGATCGGTTTATTTTTTAAGGGTTGTATTTGTTTTGATTCTTTTTATTCAGAATGACTTGACATGATTTAATGTTTGCTCAATTGTCCTTAGACCCCGACCAGGATAAACAGATAGCTGCATAGCATAGCATGCGAGGGTCCAAGTGTATAAGCATCATTTTCCTTTTGAAATCCGTATATAAAGCCACTCATTGAAGTCAAATTAATCTCTTCACGGTTAGTGCAGACTTCTAGTTGTGTTAATACATCTTTTGTAACGGGTTTATGTTTTAGATTTTTTTAAAATCTGCCATTAAATAAAAAAGATCAGATGAAGGTCAGTGTCAATGTCAATGTCAGCTTCAGTGTAGGAGATGAATCTGATAGTCAGGACAGGACTATGAGAAGAAGTCTCTCTGCATTTACCCCAGGTCTCCAGATGCCATGAGGGCTGCTCAGGCTGAGGTGGACCGAGTGTTGAGGGAGTCCGGCCACACGCCAGAAAATCTGGACAAGCTGGTGGTCCTTTCTAAAGACCAGCTAGACAGCATGTCGGTGCTGGGTGAGTGAGTTCATACAGCGGTGACCCGGGGGCCCCCTGCTGGCCACTATCATCACTACACCCAAGCTGAAGCCCCCCAGACAGCCACTAAAAAGTGACCGACTGCACCATTGTAGCAAATAGTAGGGGGACCTCCGACAACTCAAATGGTCAAATGGTTAATGTACCTCTGACTACGTCATTATACAGATTGTCATTATACACCCCCTTCATTCGTCCCACTTCTCACTCCGTCCAGGAAGCATCATAGAGGAAGCCCTCCGGCTCTCCAGTGCTTCCATAATGATCCGCGTCGCCAGCGAGCACTTCACCTTCACTCTCGATTCCGGCAAGATGGTCGCCATCCGCAAAGGGGATCACATCGCCATGTTCCCGCAGATGACGCACATGGACCCGGAGATCTACGAGAACCCCACGGTACATTCCCCTTCGCTAATCAGTTCGCTATCACGTCGCACGATCAGTGCGATCACGCTCAGGTTAGCTCGCGACGCGAGCCAAGGGGTTACACCACATGGACAGAAGTATTGAGACACACCTCCGCCCTTGCCGTATGTCCGTGTGCGAAACGTCTTCCTACTGGAGACACAGTCTGTCCACAGTCAGTTGATCGTGGCATTATTGCGAAGTGGACGCACGTAGTGACGACTGAAACTCTGTTTAACGTAACAGAGCGGGGTTGTCGAATTCTGAGGTGCGCTGTGCGTAACACTCGCCAGCGCTCTGGCGACTCGGTAGCTGTAGTTCCAAGCTTTCTCTGGCGTTAGCTCCAGCACAAACACTGCGTCAGGAGCTTAATGGGACGGGCTTCTATGGCCGAGCAGCTGCATGCGAGCCTCACATCACCAAGCGCAATGCCGAGCGTCGCATGGAGCGGCGTAAGGGACCCCACCGCTCGTCTCGTAAGCGATGGGAATGCGTTCTGTGGAGCGCTAAATCCCACTTCCCTGCCTGGCAGTCGGACGGGCGACGCAGGGCTGGGTGGATGTTTCTCTTATGTACAGTAACAGATGTATAACGTGCCCCCCTGCCCAGAATATGACTGTCGGCTGCCTCCTGTAGGAATTCAAGTTCGACCGATTCCTGGATGAGAATGGGCAGAGGAAGACAGATTTCTACAAGAATGGGAGGAAGCTGCGGCATTTCCTCATGCCCTTTGGGTCTGGGGTCAGTGAGTGCCCCGGTCGCTTCTTTGCCATGAATGAGATCAAGCAGTTTCTCACGTTGACTCTCTGCTACTACGACATGGAGCTACAAGACCCCGCGACGCCCCCTTTGACCACAGACTGTACCAGGGCAGGTCTGGGCATCTTGCCACCCAAACAAGACATTTCCCTTAGATACAGACTCAGACGATGGGTTCCGACACACCTGCAAGCGCCACGTTAGCTGGTGCACTCCTATCGTCAACTGGCGGAGTCTCGCTAACTCGTAATAGCTAACAGGTTCAACTAAAATTTACATTTCAAACACCATAATGTGACTTAGCAACTGTTTTCCTTTGATTGGAATTTCATGTAAATGTTTTTTTTTTGGGATAGTAATTATTGGACACCTGGAATATTTTGAAAACTGTGAAGTCTCTTGAGGAGTCCCTCAATTCCCAGCAAGACATGAGTGCATTTATAGGAATGCGTCTTGTTACTGAAGTGGCTGATTATATACTGAGGATCCATGCAGGGGCGGGGCAACATTGGAACTCACCACAGCTGAAAACTGATTGGCCCCCAGAATGCCTTCTCCCCTGTCACTCATCAATTCAAAACATGTCATTGGCTAATGATAAGGTTGGCCTGTCTTTATAAATGATATCTTCTTAGTCGTGGTATGATATTTCCCCATCATTATTGTTTGAATGCATTTTCAAGGTAACATTCTTACCATGTCTGGAAGTAATGGGGGAGACAACCTAATAAAATATGTAATAGGATGCTATTGTGCTTTCTGTTTCTTAGGGTCCAGTATATTAAGCTGTGGCATCTGACTTATCTCTGTGACCCACAAGCCTTAATATTGGTTACGTAAAGAACAATGCAGTTTGTTAATAAATCTGTTCCTTGACTGGAATCATTCTTGTACCTTTATTGCGAGATCGAAGTAAAAGTTGGTGATGACAACAACAGTAATAATAATAATAATAATAATAATAATAATGATGTTGAGACATCATTTCAAATATTGTCTGCACTTTAAGCATGTGTTGACAAGACAATTAACATGACCTTATAATTAACATCGGAC
This sequence comes from Brevimyrus niger, assembly GCA_015164015.2. Lineage (NCBI taxonomy): Eukaryota > Metazoa > Chordata > Actinopteri > Osteoglossiformes > Mormyridae > Brevimyrus > Brevimyrus niger. The sequence continues at coordinate 15,161,754 of JAABNY020000082.1, forward strand.
TCAATGTGTGGAAGTTAGTAAACAGATAGTGAATAATTTCCATTAGTTAATGTATTTTTCAAATAATATAAAGCAAGAGTAAACATTTGGGGGGTTGGCATTGTCAGCGCATTCGAATACTCAGCGGTCGTGTCCCTCCAATATACAGTATATTATATGTAAATTGGCCTTGATGTAAAATAAGATTAAAATGAGCTTCTATTAAGTATTGGATTGTTATTATACACAATACACTTTTATAGAGGATTAATAGGAGATGCCCTCAAAAAACACTAATAAACGAACAAATGTGTGACGTACAGTTGTCCGGATTTGATTATTGAATAAACGTATTTTGTACTACAATAACATATGCGCTTGTTATATGTGTTTGCACGTACCTACATTGTATTATAAACCAATTATATAAAATACGCCCTGTATTGGACTGAGTGATCAGTAGGATGCGAAGTGCGGATATTGACAGGAAAGCAGCGCAGATATGATGTTAGCAGGCAGCGGGCGCTCCGAGGGGGGCTCGGTAATAAGGATACCGCATGGATGTGGGATGATCAAGGTCGATGCTGCTCATCGTCAGCACGCCTGCATCCGGCCACACGGAGACATATACGCGCTTTATTTACAGCGGCCATTAAATCGGAAATCTGCCTCATCTGATATCTGGTGGCGGAAAGGCAAAGCCATACTAACGTCTTTAAGGTGGGTACTTGTCATTGTGGCTATTTCTGCAGTATCTAATATTAATATTGGCTTTAAGCGAATTTCATACATCCGGTTTGTTTTTTGCTGCCAGATGGATGTAAAATCTAAACAAAAAAGGGGGGGAAATATACATCGTTCGCGAAGTGTCAAAAATTAATTCGGAGTTTTAATGAAAAATATTAAGAAATCCGTTCGAAATATTGGCGTACCCATAAATACTGCGTCAATTAATAAATACATTTCTAAAGCACACTATAGACTGAGGGGAATGGCAGCTTGCGTGATAAAACAACGCCCAAACGACACAGAAAACAATATCTAAAGGTATCTAGTATTTTACTTTATTTATAACATAAGTACCACACCGCTGTCATATGTATTTTTCACGGGATCGTCATTATAAAACGTGCCTTGCAGATAACGCCTAGAACCGCATTGCTGTCACCGCATACTGTAACACAGCGGGATTTATAATATTAAATGCAAACATTAGTTTTAAATGCCATACGATATAGGCACGCATTTTTTAAGCATCGGTTTTGTGTGTCGCATGGTATACCGTGACCTGGACTTCTGCATATTCAATTAGGCTGCCAAGAGATACGCGAGTAGATGTAAAATATTAAAGGCCAGAAGCAGATTATTTACACAGTCTGTCCCTCTCCAAAGTGGCCAGGCATTCCACGCAGACCCCCCTCCTGGCAACAATGTCGCTGTATCCATCTTTAGAAGACATGAAGGTGGATAAGTTCATGCAGGTGAGCTACATAAAGACGTTTGGGAGTGAAGAAGAGTCATGAATTTTATTATTATTGTTATTATTATGTAATTTTTTTATTTCCAAAATGTCCCGAATGTCCTGTGCAGGCGCAGAGCTCCTACGCGTCGGTCACGGCGAAGCAGGCGGCTCTCTCTGAAGCGGGCCAGACCTCCGGGGAAAACGGCAGCGGTAAGTCTGGGAAGACAACTACTCCTGAGTCCACCAATAAGCATTTTGGGTCATTCTACCTACTTTGTCGATAGTCACTTAAAGTAGAATTACTATGTTTCGGTGTGTTCTGGGTTTGGAAATCTCTTTAAAATTGTTGGTGGAATGCATTCTGACAGATCTGGAATAGTTATTCATGCTAATGAATGTCTGTATAGGGATGTTCAGATGTGTGCAAAGCACCTTGATATCTGGAATCGCATGATTGTGGGTATAATTGTCTTAAGTTTATGCCTGGTTTATGAACCCATGTCTTCATGCATTCAGCAGGTCGCAACCCCACAACATGACTAGCTCAAAGTGTGCTTATGCACCCTCTAGGGGGCGGTGTGAGGCATAGCAGGTTTGGCCTCAGTGATATTGATCAGAAGGTTGCCGGTTCAAATCTCATCATCAGCAGAATGGTCACATCTCTGTTGGGTCCTTGAGCAAGGCCCTTAACCCCTTTAAAAAAGGCTCCAGGGGGGCTGATAAATGGCCAGACCCCAAGCTTTGTTCTCAACTGTACGTTTATGTTTGTCTCCAAGGAGTGCAAGATGGGGTATATGCATGCAGGGTATATGCATGCAGGGTATAAGCATGTGTACTAAAGTGTACTAAACCATGGTTTCATTTGCATCACTGGAGCTGAGTTTGGGTGCCCTGGCTTGGGTAGGATGGGTATGTTTGTGGTTCATGTCTTGTACTGCCATGTTGGGATATAGTCCTATACACTAGGACAGGGGCAATCCGACACACTCCGCTCCATAACATAGCTGCTCCTGAAGAAAACAGTGGCATTTTCTGCTGACATATTAGTTGTGTATTCAGAATGAGATAAATGACTCCCCCCCCCTAGTTTTTGTCTCTCCAGGAAGTGCTGGGTCCATTGTGTGAGTTAGGCCACTTTGTTTTTTTTTTTTATTGGATTATAGGTATTCTGTGTTACCGAGCGGCACTTTAAAGTCCACTCGGGATTTTACTGGGAACCACTGAAGGGACTGACTGCTGACACAGCGGTCTCTGCAAGACGAATCTGAAGTACTGAAATAAACCATCACCAGTGACCAGTTAGTCTGCAGTATTAATGTAAAATATTAAAATAAACCATGACCTGTCTATAGTACTAATGTAAAATGCTAAAATATTGTACCATTAGTGTGTTTTGATGGAGGGTTGGATGCATAGGATGTATGGATGGATTGATAACTGGATGGATGGATGGATGGATGAATGGATGAAACAGGAGTATGACCTGCAGTACTAGGGTGGATTTAGGAAGAGCTGGAAGCTGCTGAGGTCCCAGCTTGTGCTGATTCCTGTCTCCCACCCCCCAGGCCTCTACCCCAGACTGTACCCCGAGCTCAGCGACTTCATGGGCCTAAACCTCACCGAGGATGCCCTTCGGCAGGCCCTCTCCTCCCTGCCAGCTGCAGACTGCTCCGGGGTAAGGTCACCGCACCCTGTGTGCAAGGCTCAGTCTGTGGCACGGGTATATGGGATGTGCCTCTTACATAGGTCTGTTCCACTGTCACTTAACTGATGGGTCGTGACCCAAAAGTGGGTTGAGGGACCATCATCATTTGGCCACTAAATGCCTGGTTAAAAATAATCATTGGGAAAATGTTTCCTAATGTAGGACATTTTTAACAGCGCCTGAAGGCATCGTGTTACTGTCACTGTGCCCTGTTTGCTATCGCTGCGCTATTTTTTATTTTGTGGAAAAATAATGGGAAAATGGGTCGTGAACGCCCAAGGAAACGTGGGGCCTTTATTGGTTGGTGTAAGAGGCAGGCAGCTGATTGAAGACACACTGTGACACACAGCATGTCACTATATACAGACATGCCCATCATTTATGAGAAAATGTAACATCTCTATGAAATTTTTGATGGGTTGCAGATTGCATATATTACACATTAACAAACATAGAAATAAAATAAAATAAAGAAGTGTCAGTCCAGAAGTATATGAGCAGTATTGGTGTAGCATTGCAAAATGTTAAGTGTGCAATATACTAAAGAGGTACAAGAAGCAGAATGAATTATGACTGGCCTATGAATAAAGCACAAATGTCAGTATATCACTCACAGGGGTAAAAGTGTCCATCGCAACACAGAACACTGAATAAAAATCAGTGTAACCAATACAAGAGCATACAAACTCCGATTTCATGTTCATGTCAGTATGAGAGTGAAAACTACTGGTGATTCAGAGGGATAAATGAGTCGTGTTTTAGGAATAATAAAAGTCTAACATCAAACAGTATCTACCAAAGACTAAACATCATTATTCTACTAATAAATACTACTTAACTGGGTTGTTGAATAAAGGAAAACTTTCTGGAAATGGTGCTTGGCTGATACATGTTTTTATTTATATATGTTTTTTAATTTATTTATTGATAGCAGGTTGCTACGAGGCCATCTGCTCTCAGCTGCATGACTGCCCCAGTAACGGGAAATGACTGCGGCCTTCGCAGGGCTGAGATCAAGCAGGGTGTCCGTGAGCTCATCCTGTGCAAAGACATGGACGGCAAGATCGGGCTGCGTTTGAAATCTGTGGACAACGTAAGAGCCCCGTCCTCGACCGCGGATAATGCTGCCTTCCGTTTGAACCGGAGAGCTGAAAAACACGAATTCGTTGTTGAACATTTCAGGTTAGCTTGGGTGTGACGTGTCTGACTTCTGACCTCCAGGGTTAATGGAGCACAGCATAAGCATTATCAGTATTGATAGTGGATGTTAGCCTGAGGAAATATCGGTATGTCGTGCCTCTAGAGTTGGGGGTTCGAATTCCATCTTCGACCGGCAAATTGGTATCTGTCAGTCAGCCCAAATATATAGAGTTCCATCTGATTCCAGATTCCAAAGTGAGGAAAGTGTGCCAGATAATACAGCAGGGTCACCCAGTGAGGAACCCTGGAGCAATCTGGCTTAAGGACACAAACTTCGATTAGATTACTTTGCCAACAAGACACAAACCCAAAACCTTAAGTACATGGGATACTGAACCCACAACCTTCTGGCGGACACAGATTCTTAATCCCCTTAGCTACACGTTGCACCGGGTGGCAATTATATAAGATGCTTGAATGGGCTACTGGTTTACTAAGGCCAGTTCTTTGTCCGCAGGGTGTGTTCGTCCAGCTGGTGCAGGCCAACACCGCGGCTGCCCTGGCTGGGCTGCGTTTCGGGGACCAGGTGCTGCAGATCAACGGGGAGAACTGTGCTGGCTGGAGCACGGATAAGGCCCACAAGGCGCTGAAGAGCGCCGCGGCTGAGAGGATAGCCCTGGTGGTCCGGGACAGGTAGCCCCGCCCCCCTCCATGTGTCCCCGCCCCCTCCTCATCACTCACGGTTAAGCTGACGTCCTCTCCTCCACGCCGCGCTTAGGCCGTTCGAGCGCACCATCACCCTGCACAAGGACACCGGCGGCCAGCTGGGATTCATATTTAAGAAGGGCAAGGTGACCTTCATCGTGAAAGACAGCTCCGCCGCCCGCAATGGGCTCCTCACCGAGCACCATATCTGCGAGGTCAACGGCCAAAACGTCATCGGGCTCAAGGTGAACCCCGCGGCACCCGCTCACTCTATTACCCACAATGCACGGCTTTTTTTCCCAGTGGCGATTCCACAGAGCAAGGCATACTGTCCAACAGCACTCAACAGAGCTGAAATTCGGATGCTATTTATCTGAAAATAATGGGGATTTGAACTGACGAACTTTTGATCACAGACATAATCCACTGAACCACACACTGGTCTCTAGTGATCAAAAATGAAAGGTGGACTACACACCTTTAGGGCTGGTGTTTCTATCCTACCTCTGCGATGGGCAGGAATCCCAGTCCCCATGGCCCTACCCAGGAACAGTTTTCGGAATATAGAGGAAGGGACTTTATTTATGTGTGCGCCTGTCATCGAGAAATAATTAAATATGCTGGGAGGTCCAGCAATGCGGTTTGTCAAGGAAAATAATTTGGGTCTAACTGTGAATATTTAATATAGTTTGTTCTGTCATAGAGAATAATTTTCAATGCAAAGTGCTCAGACCAGGGGCGGCAAAGGCTGTGTGTGGCGGGCTTTCGCTGCAGCTCCCTAATCAGATTACTAATTAAAGGACTTATTGGCTGAAGAGTCCTCACACCTGGGTTTGAACAGCTGACCTGCAGGTTATCCCATAAACCTGCATACTCACCGGCACTTTGTGGATAAGATTGGGCACCCCCCCCTCGGCTTTGACATACATAAAAGCAGAACATGTCTTATTCACTGAACTTTGACACAAATACATAATAGTCAGACATCTGCGATGGACTTGGGAGACTTAGGCAATCCCCGGCGTTCACCAGTTCCCATAACGTAAACCCACCCATGTGATACCCTTCTGAGTCAGAGATGGTGCTCTTCTGATGACTTACCTATTCAGCTGGAAACACAACCCGCACAGTTCCCGACGGTTTCAATCCTTTCATCTGTCCATCTATCCATCAACAGGATCCACAGATTTCTGACATACTGAACACCAGTGGAAATGTGGTCACCATCACCATCATGCCTGCCATTATCTATGAACACATGATGAAAAAGTAAGTACTTACAGAACTGGCCCGCTGATCTTATCCATAGTGAGGTAGATAGTACAGTGTACAGTTAGTCAGCCACTGAACTGGTATAAACACCAAACCCAAATTAATCATAAAACCTTCAGAGAATCCATAACTTGATGTTTGTAATTGAATTATCTACATAACTGCCTTATTTGCAGTGTTTTTTTTTTTTTGTGAACAAAGCTTTTACGTTTGCTGGTTTCTCCAGTAAAGCCAGCAAATATCAGAGCAGTTGCCTGTCTACTCAAAGTGAGCCCTAATAGCTTTATAAAACGGGACGTTTCCAGTTTCCGCAGAAACAGACCCCAAAATTGGTTTTGTGGGGGGGTTGACTCAGTGGGTAGCCAAAGATCAAAGATATTTTTTATTGCCGACTAACATTTTATGTGCAAGACATACATGAGAACCGAAATGGTGTTTCTCGCTCACTGGTGTGCGTACCCTGCAGTTACAAAATTATAGACATTCTATAGAAAAAGACATGGGGGTTAAAATTCCAACCCCAAAACTGGTTTCCTCTGGATTTCGTGGTCGTATCCTTAAGTCCAGTGACGTGAGGTGAATGGTGAATCAGCATCTCCCTATCTTACCGTAGCTTGTGAATGTATCTGCGTGTGGTCTATCATCCTGATGTTTCTATAAGAACCCTATGCTTCTTGGAGACGACATTGACCTTCTATGGTGAAATCCTCCTGAAGATCATGCTGATGTCCCATCTGCTATCACAGGATGTCCTCCAGCATCGTCAAGAGCCTGATGGACCACTCCATCCCGGAGGTGTGAATATGCAGCCCCCCCACCCCCCCCCCCGGCTCTGCTTTCTGCCTAGAGACAGCTGACAGGTCACACGATCACCACGTGAGAGCTTCTCCTGCAGAAGCTCTCCTGCAGCTCCTCTGAAGGCATCTAGACCCGAATCCACACACAGAAATAGGTGTTTCTGCAGTGCATCATTCTTCGCTAAAGCTTGTATGTATTTCGCTCTTTCGGTGGCTGCGTACGTTAAAAAAAAGAAAAAAAAGAAAAACAAAAACGTGTGGTGTTTACATGCTGCATCTTCATTTATTTATCCATTATCCAGAGTTGGAGAATTCGTAATTTCGAAATAACGCACCTCTTAAGAGATATTGTTTTTATTTCATTAATGAATTTAAACTGTGACTTTCATAGAAGCTGGTTCATGAAACATGAACCTGGCTAAGATGTGAATGCATGTTACATTCGGGTTAACCGGCTCGTACCTCGAGAAATTTAACTTAAAGCCATCTACAGAAGCCTTGCTGTTTTGTTGATGTCATTTTGTAAATGTTTAAGTGAACTTTGAGCACAAGATTCCAGGAATATAATGGAGATGCTAGGAGACGTCTGATGTTCACTTACCTGTGGGTTCCCTTTCTCCTATTTGGTAATTTAATTCCGAAATGCAACTCTGGGCTATTTAACTATATTGATTTTGTTAAAAAAAACATAGTTCCATGTATTCTAAATGAGATGGATGAAATCATTAAAAGTCAGATGTTTCTGAGAAAATCCTGTGTCAAGTTTAGAATCTCTGATGCTTATATTATATTCCAAGAGACTTACAGCAATGGGGTAATAATTTATACATGCTTCCTGGGATTGGAAGGCACAACTTTTGCTTGCCAACTCAATACTCTACATGTTGAGCCATCAGACCCTATTTTCATACTCATATTGACTATTGTGGTGTGAAGTTCCGCTTCCAGCATGTCCCTCAACTGAAGAAAAGGTTTAAAAATGAATAAGATAGAGCAGTCCTTTCCACTGGCTTTTATATTGCATTATACTAGAAGAACGAGAGTGTCTGATGTCAGTTCTTGTAAAGAACCTCGTGTTCTTCTTTGTCTCACATGAATGGTGTATTGAGGGTGGCGTGGATCAGCAGCCAACCCTGCAGCCTCACATTCATTGAGCCATTGAATTCAAACCCTGCATTCAGCTGTGTGTGCGCACGTGAAATTCGCACGTTCTCTCTCCTTCTACAGTCCAAAACTCACTCGGGCAACTTGGTACCTCTGAATTTCCCACAATGCAACTGCGGTTGTTGCGTGAACGAGCATTGGGACTGGTGTTCAGTGCCAACGGCAGGGTATCATTAGCCAAGTGCATGAAAGGACGAACGCCGCGCTTTCTTAAACCGTAGCGATTGCGGCTATGATTTGTGTACGTTCCTGCAGTTGCGGGAACATCCGAAACTACAGCTGTGTCATACGTGCGTTTGGAAAAACCACGTTTCTCATTCTCTGCACCGAAAATTAACTAAACGAAAATGGAGAGGAGTGGGCTGTGGCGCTGCTGTCGAGCAGAGGTTCCCCTCCTTTTACTAGGCTAGGCTCCCAAAAAAACATCATAAAACCATTAAAAAACCATAAAGAACAATGCCCCAGGGGAACTGAATCACCCCCATTTGCCCTCACCTGTAACTATATGTTTGTCTGAAAGCAGCCCAAGAGCATGATGGGATATGAAAAAACAGAATACAATTCTGTGGTCCTGTGGAAATGGCAAATAAGTTTCATTTGACCGTTATCCTCCACTCTCACGATGGATCAAGTTAGCCAGTATCGTCGTAAGTTATGACGTCAGACGGCGAAAGACAAATACCTGTGTTTCTGTTTAATTCACAGGCATCCAAAGTTTTATTAAGTACGTATGTGGGGCCCTGTTAGAATAAGCATAAAGACTCCAGTACAGTGCCCCAGAATTTATATTACATCATTTATAAAATACACAACCCACGCCATCTGGAAACTGGCACTGAAACCCAGCGGAAGACACAGTATATTTATATGTATATATACTGTACAGTGATATGCAGCAAATTAACACGTTGAAGGCTTTCCACAAATATTTCTGACTCATTCATCTACCCTTTCCAAAGACTGATGTTGCTTTGGGGTTGATTAATTTTATCCAGCATTTAGTCGAAAGTCAATATGTTTTGTTTAGTGAACTAGTTCTAGTCAGTTGGGCATAGGGAAAACCCATTTTTGTTCAGCTGACAGTGATATATATGGTCAAACTCCAGTGCTCAGCCCTCTGCAGACCACGCTGCCAGGACAGCGGTCAGATGTTTCACTTTTGTTTCAAAAATTCCTTTGCATGCATAACGACAAAATGGAAGCTGGCAAAACACACTCATGGTTAGTCGGTGTTTACTGGAAGGCATCTGATCTACTAGACAGGCACAGCTGAACAGCATTAAACATCAATGCAGTTAGCAAACAATGGCGGTATTTATTTGTTCACTGAAATTCTCAGTGTATTAAAAGCTGGCACACCTAAATCTGAGGTTAATTAGCGAATGTGAGAATGACATCACCACTCTTGCAAAACAAACAGACAGTTAAGTATTCATCTATAGATTCAGTAACTTTACGTGCGTGATGACAGGAAATTGGGATTTTACGAATGGCGTACCGTGGGATGGGAGGGTTGTTACCTCATCCAGAGCTGCGCACCTCACACCCGTAAGATTGTAACATTTTAAAGCCATAAAACGTCCAGTGGAAACAGCGTTTCGTATAAAACAAAAGTAAGAACAACCCCGTAGGCAGAGATCTTATCTAGGAAACTAGTTAAGCATGGAAAATAAAATATCAGTGCCTCTGAATCCTGTCTTTACGTACATAATGTTAATTTAATAAGCATTTATGGCAGTAAAGAGAGAGGAGCAGTGTAACTCCACTGGATGCTAAAGCTCTATAGGCTTTTATTCAGACTTATTCTGATAATATCATTTACGGTAAAAGGCGTGACCCTCCCCCCCCCCCCCCCCCCCCCCCCCCTTGGGGGACATTTTTAACGGACATAAAGGGACATTTAAACAACAGGGAAATAAAAAAAGACAAAAAAAAAAAAA
>JAABNY020000082.1:15186930-15198212 GCA_015164015.2 Brevimyrus niger
AGCTCCCGCACGGCAATCCCAAGGTATCAAGAGGTGGAAAAAATTCATTTTTTTTTTTTTTTTTTGGGGGGGGGGGGGTTAGTATTTAAAAGCCCACCACAAGGTGGCGCCTCAGCTCTCAGGAACTCTAGGCAGTCTATGCACACTATAATCGCTATGGCGATCACGTACCTGCAGCAACGTTTGGATGACGTCCTCTGTTTTCCTCGACATATCCAGTTGAAAGAAGAAACTTTGGTCCCCCTAAGTCGGATGGGAAAATCCGCTCAACAAAATGCTAACACAAGATATAATTAATACGAGTAACACTTATACAATATGGGTTAGAAATAACAAATAATACTTATTGCAAGATTTTTCAGGGGAATTAAGGCAAGTTCTTTGGCTGCACCAAATCAAGAATACTTACTAAAGCACGACTGGCAATAATGTTGAATTTGGTAACATAACAATGCTGGTTTTATCCACGTATTTTAAGGGATATGCACAGTGTTTGCCAATAAGGATTAGAGAGAGACTGTTCTTACCCGCTCAATCCTGTAGGGGGCAACAATGTTGCTCTCCTTAATGAGAAACACCTTAAAAAACAAGGACACTGAATTACCAGTTAGCTAGTGATGGCTAAATTAAGCTTCGTGAACAGTTTGCTATATTTTTTGACCCCACTTGATGGCACTCCTGGTTCTCTTTGGGGCATGCTTTGAACAAAGAGTGCCATCTAATGGGATCAGAAAATACAGCAAGTGGTTCATGAGGTTCATTTGGCCATCACTACAAGTAACATTAGCATCTTGTCGTACAAACTACATAGCCACTGACACAAAACCAGCAAGCTAGGAAACTAGGCACTGCTATAGCTTAACAATATTTTTAAACAAAAGGGAAAAGGGTAAAGGCAGGCCCTATAAAGGCAGAAGTGATAGCCAAAAGGTTTTCAAATGACCTGCGTTCACAGTCGACATACCTGTTTGCAAGCAACGGACAGTCCGACCAGCTTGCTTCTGAAAGAAAAAAATAACAAAAAAAAAGTGTTAAAAAAATAATAACAATAATAACTTAAAAAATGAATAATAAATGCTAGAACCATTATTTTCAGTATTTTACAAATACATATGACACACTAAGGCTATATTTGATTGTTGCATATAAATGTCGACTTATAATGTACACCTTAAGTCCACTTCCTTAGTCTGCTTCTAAACCCATAGTCTCCATAAGGTACTTACTCATTAAAAGGGTTTTGGTCATTCTCTTCAACTCCTTCAATTAACTTGCAGTCTCTAAGCGGTATCTGGGGAATCAGGTGTTTTGGTTAATAAATCAAATCTATGAACAATTAGGTGATTCATCATCTTACACTCCCTGCTACATACCTTTAAAATCGGTTCAGCAGCTGGTTCTGGCTCAAAGATGATGGATTTAGAGCAGATCTTCAGTGATCCTCTTATTCTCCTAGGAAACACAGCATTTAAATCAGTAAACAAACAAAAAGAGAATGTGTAAAGCAAATTCCGCACAGCAGCCATTCTCCAGACAGATTTCTACTTAAGAATAGCTCTCCCTATGCCTGCTTTTTAAAGGCGAATGACAGCGGATGATTGTACTACGAAGTTGACTCAACGCTAATGATGCACTGGAGGGCCACTAGGTGTCACTAGAGTGCCAGGCTGCAGGTATGACAAGGAGCAGGACAGAATGCAACGGATGCTCTGCACTCTAAAGCCCCGACTATACAGGACATGTGACTCTCCATCTATGTGCTTCTTCTAACACTTACAGAGGCCAAACCCTTTCATCGATAGCTAAATAAGTGCCCCTTAACTAGACCCTTTCGGTCAAAAGTGAAGGCGCTGGCTAAAGAGGGCTTGCTTTGTTGCCGGATCTGTACCTTTTCTGGTTTGTGGCGTTACTGATCACATTGTATGCCGTGTGTTGCTCAAAATAATACTCCTCCAGGTCAAGTAGCAATAGGGAAAACCTAGACAGGAAAAAAAACACAGTAAAAGAGAAATCAGGAAATCATCAATACACAAAAGCATCAAAACAATCACACAAAAAGCCAACTTGCCAACATAACTGGGCCTCACCTCAGTGCAGTCAGGCCCAATCCCAAGACAGAAATGGTATTTTGGACAGAATGTCTTAATGACTTTGAACATATGAACAAGAATGAGATTTATATCTAGGCAAAGTCTAACTCTACATGGTTACATTTTGTTTTAATTTCTTAGGGTCTCATTTTCTGTTCATAACATAACATAACAAAGTTACCAAATAACAATACTTCAGCGGACATAATGCTTGTTATATACAAACAATTGTATTCATTAACTGTACATTTACTGTAAAATATGTATATTTAGTGTAGTATATGCAGCCAGCTGAAACCGCCACAAAGTCAGGTTTAGACTCAATACAGCCATGAAAAGTAAGCAGACTCCGGAAACTTCCAAAATGAAGTGAAGCCTTATTCACCATTTGTGCAAGTAGGAGAACAGGTTCATTGATATGTGTTCATTTTTGCATATACCATCTTGCTTTTCTTTTATAAGATATACACACATAGAGTTGAGAGTTACACTTCGGGTCGGCGAACAAGGTCAACCATTTATCTAACACGCATAGAGGATTTTTTGGGGGGGGTAGGGACTTGCAAATTTGCTCAAGGGCCCAGCCGAGATGTGGCTACCCTGCCACTCATGGGGTTTGAACTGGCAACCTTCATATCACAGGCACCAAGGTCTAATCTGCTGAACCTCACACTGCCAAAGTCTGGCCGGACATGAGGGGAAAAACAGATCTTCGAAATTTCTGCATCTGCAGCTCCTTCGCAATCTGCGTTTGAGAAACGGCTACGGTCAGTCCACGGGGAATCCCTCTCATCGCTGAGAAACAACACACTATGGATGTACAGGCTTGGAAGTATAAAAATAGAATTCATATAATGATACACAAAATACACACAAATATAGGGGTTATTCAAAGGGTTGATAGCAGGAATAACAACCGGGAAACAGAGAGAGTTTAAACTTCAGGGTGGGCAGTATTTAACTCGAAACGAGGGCAATGATAGGCAGGCTAAACTGGTCAATAAATACCAGCCCGAGTACCACCATGGGCCAGAGGTGGGTTTGCTGATTCTCAGCCCCCACTCAGAAGAACCCCCCACCACCACTACTAGATGTTTCAGAAACTACAAACAGCCAGCCAATGGAGTCAGATGATTGTAGCTGGTTAGCAGGACCTGCTCCTTCAGTATCTCTTAAATATGTAGTGTAGCGGGTTAGCACGCAAACACAGCTGACCCTGGGCTCCGACGCGTCGCTGCCCCTTTCGTTTGAACACTAAAAATTTATGAACATCCCACATTGAACTGCCATTTTCAAACGACCCCCACAACGCGATTATCCGGACCCGTAGAAACAGGAAGAGTCTCCTGTGGGCTTTTTATTGATGCCACTACTGGGGGGGAATGTATTCTGGCTTAAAAGCATGTTACTGGAATCTAACTCGCAACCTTTCTTACTGCGTTCCCGACAGGCAAGTAGTGAATTAACCCTGGGAAATAAAACGAATATAACGATTTTAAAGCACTAGACTGAACCACTGTAATAATACAGTACAAAATACAAACAGAAATGCTTCAGTTACAGTCCACTGTAGAATAACAACAACAAGAAAAAAAACAACAATAATAATAATCCCGCATAAGATATTTGATGGTGTACAAAGGGCATGAACTCAAACCAGATCACCGAAGTGTTTCGGCAGCAATCGGCAATGACACCGGCGCGTTTCTCCCTGCGATCCTAAACAAAACAGCGTTTTATCAAAAAGGTCCGAAATCTACATAAGCGACGATAATGACAGGAAGGCTGGCCGGCCTAAAGCGTCGCGTCGGATCCAGGGGGCTCGGTTTAAAGTCGCCTGAAGTCGGAGCACCGCGATCAGGAAGCGCTGGTACTGCATGCATGCAATCACAATAACGGTCATTAAAACAAACTGAATAAAAGAATCACTTTTAAATATGACAGGGCTAGGGATCAGCACGGCAGATAGGGACTCGTGCTTCGTTACCTCTCTTTGGGACGCTCTTTCTTCCTTATAAAAGCCATTGCACGCAGCCCGGCGCATTTGGGGAGGTAAAGGCAGCACTTTCCGGGTAAACAAGGAAATGGATGAGAGCTGGCGCTGAAGGGCAGGCGTGGCGGCGCGATCCGCCCCGGGCAGCTGTGAGGATCGGGGCACCGCTTTGGGTCAGAAAGAAATATATATTCAAGAAAAAGCGTTTGGACTCTGCGCAGTGAATTACATCATTCTTGTTATGATGTTATTATTCCGAAAAGGGGAAACCACGTGTTCAGCTTCATACCGAATTATTTATGTTCATAGTCTTTTTAATATTGTATTTCTATATATGTTTTTCTTTGGAATCCTAATGGACATTGCACAGATCAAATACGACATTTATAGCGGTGAAACAGTTTTATAATTTGAAAATGTAATAATCATATTTTAAATAGTCTTGCATTTTTAAATTATTATACTGATTTCAGTTTATACTACAGTTTAGCTTACACTAACTTAAGGCTTTTATTTATAGTATTCTGTAGGGAATAAAGTACTGTATAAATAAGTACAGTACTACAGTGAGATGGTGTTCTGACGTGCACCAGCTGCTTTATTACACTAGGGGGCAGCAGTGGAACAGTAATTGTTGGCCATCGACAAAAATATATCTCTTGTCCGTATTTGCATTTTAGATTTATTGTACTATTTTCATTCCTCTTGAAATGAATTATATTCCTCAGTTTTGCAATACATACCGTATTATCCTTGGATATTGTTATAATTATTATATAATTATTAAGACGTTATCTTTTAAAAAAATATAATTTATTTTACGCTTATCACAGAGCTGGCAGGATGTTTTCCAAAAACACATAAAATGTATGAAAGTGTATCTGCTTTAATTTCGCCGTGCTTCTTCATATTCAGAAATGAAACGTACCACTTAATATAAATGAAGGTCTCACTGCTTATAAATTACCTCAAACTTTAGCTGTGATATTGCCTGAGGTTTTGCTTGCGGAACACGAGCCCCTTGTCACGTGACTAACGTTTTCTGTCTTTCTTTCTTCGATGTCATAGTTCACTGGCTTTGGGCGCGCGGGCGGGGAGGGAAGGGGGTCATTTGGGAAAAGTAAGATCAGAGCATTTCCTGAAAACCTCCCCTGCCATAATCAATAGCACATTTAGGTCTCGGTTTGGCAGCCCCAGCCTGGTGACTTGCTGATCCTCAAATCCAGGTTTGCTTTCAGGTTTTCACTGTTCAAAAGTTGTAAAAATCCATGATCTGCCAATGAACTATGAGTTTTGCGGATCGGACCAGCTTGGAAATGCATAAGACTGCGGACCTGATCGCCAAGTCATAGGCATGATCCTGGTCACGTGCATGGACAGTATAAAGAATTATTCTTACTATTGTTATTATAGGTTACTAAGTTACAAGTCAACTGTGAAATCGGGAAAAAAGCATTAAGTGACAGTTAATCCTTCCTGTAAGTTTGCAGTGTCCCGCGCCTAAGCTTCGCTCCGGTGGGTTTTAATAAAGGGCGCTCTGTCCGGACCATCAATGATAGCTTTGTAATAAGGAAGCAAACTCCACCCAGCCACATGCTTAATCCTGGCCAGTAACGCCAGCAGGACGGCTAATGGATGCTGTAGCGGAGAAGGCTCCGTCAGCAAACGCGATCAGCCACAGGGACATAAAAGAACAACCTATCAAAGTTAAATCACGTACCATTTCATCAATCAATTGTAGGCATGTATACCGTAGTAAAATACCTATGTAAAGCGATTATTACGCACAAATATCAACCTGAGACCAAGAATCATCTGAAAGTTCAGGGTTAAAAACGGTACAAGGTCCCCCCCCCCCTCTCTTTTGGCAGTTTTCTTTTGTTTAACCACCTGCTGTTCAACATGATTACTCACAAGCCCTTGACAGAGGCTTCCTGCATCTACACCGAGGCCGACGTCGGGGGTGTCGTCAGGGCCGACAGCCTAATCTCAAAGTCCATCAGCCCACACTAATGGTGAAACTGTGGTCAGTAAATAAGCACTTTGTGCATCATGTGGAGCACAAATGAGGTATTAGAGCAGATCGAGGTGGTAAGACAGAATGTGCGGGGAAAAGTTAGAGTCGGTTCATTCAGTGACCAGTAGGTGGCAGTAGTAAGCAACATTTGTAACATTGGAGGTAGATTTGTTTTAAAATAATGAAAAAGGTTGATTTTGACCTACTGTTTAGTCATAGCCGTCATTATTATTATTATTATTATTATGCACCCATAATTGCGAAATTACAACTTTGTAATTACAAAGTAAATTCAAGTTTTAACTAGTTAAAATATTTTGGGATACTGAACGGTAAATTATGAAACACTGTAGGCCTGATTCCACTGATCTGTCAGTGTTGCTCCTTCTTACGGGTGGATAACAGCCGATGTTCTGTCGAAATGATCTACTTTGTCGAGTTATCCTACCGTAGTTCTAATCGATAGCCCTAACCCTAACTCTTACCCTAACCCTAAACCCCCAAACCCACTAAAGCCTTTACCCTAACCCTAATCCAAACCCCTTAAACCTAAACCTAATCCCAAAACGGTGGAACTGCACATGCGCTAAAAGGCTCAATAGTACGTCTCGATGGGTAGCTCCGCTCGTCAGAACACCGGAATGCATTTATTAAGCTAAATTAGGTGCCCTAACTCTGAAAGTTGTGACATCGCGCTGTCGTTTGCCACAGTATTCATCGCTGCTATTTGTGATGACCTTAAAGTGAAAGACACAATCATTCATAGGTGAGGTAGCAGACATATCTTTTCTTGTGACATTTTATGAAAGAACATTTTACATTTTATTTTATTTAACCGTAATGGCCAACAACAAATATCGTTTTATTTCCGAAGAATGTCCTTAGGACTGGTTACTTTTCTCCTTGTTAGAATCATATTTCAAAAAGATGACAACTATTCTCGATAATGCAATTTTGCTAGGTGTGAGAAAATGGCTTCATATATAAAGTTAAGTGACACACTCAGCAGAATTTGCTGTCTGAAATTTATGCTTTTCAATTCACCTCGGGTTGATTAAACAATTTCGCCAGTTGAAAGCACACTGTAAATTCTCCATTAGTATCAGGCTTTGCGACACCGTTACCGTTCCACACGATTGTCGCTTTTTCCTACACATCTGATAGCTATATTTTGTCAGCAGAGACCTCTCTTGCCAATATCACATTTTTACAAATACTACAATCAACACAATTTACAAGCTTAAACTCAATATCTTCAGGAACGTAAGGGAATAAAAAGTCAGTATTTTGTCATTTTAAATGCAGACATTTATGTCAGGATGACTATTTATTAGGCCTATGTATACGGGTACCTTTTCAAATAACACTTTACAGACGATTCAAACCTTATATATATCGATCCATCTTCCAGCCGTTTATCCCAGTCATGGATACTGGGTTGAATATTGGGGATGGAAGTCTCTGCCTATTTTGTGGGGAATATGATTATTGGCAGGGGGATATATTAATCGGTTCTGATTAATAATTATTAATAATAATGCATTTATAATAATTTATGCCCATGTATATGCATGCATGCATTATTTACAATAAGCTCACATTTATTTACAATGATTATTTACCACATAAAAATTTCACATAATTCTCTTTATAAAACTTTTATATTCATATATATTCACTTGTGCAGAATAACCAACTCTCAATACTGAATTAGCAATTCATTTAGAATAAATATGATGAGCATAGTTTTCAAAAACATGTATACAAATATCAGGAATTTTTAATTTTATAAATGAAATGCAAAGCTGAAAGTCTTTGTATGTATTCCGTCAATATTGCTTCCTTACACAAGCTTCCCCGCTGGCATCTCCAGACAGACGCAAAGCGCCATTGGCTGGGAGCTCAGCGTCCAATCAGAAGATGATGCCCTAGGCGGCGACCTTTGTCAAGCTTATGGATTGACACAGTGCTGCATTTTGTATGTAATACTCCATAAAGCAACTAGACACAAGTTTTTTGTTCAGGCAGAGATTAAGGCAGTACTGCCGATGTAAAAAATGGCCACTAGCCTTTAAAATCGCTCTTCGAAGTCACCAGCGCTAGACGGCCGCTCGGACATTCCGGGAAACTTGACAGTCTCTCAGCTTCACCTTGGGAGGTCTATACCCCCTTCAGCATGGGACAGAGGGTGGAGCAAGAGTAACAGTTAAGGTGTCATTTAGTCTATGATCCGTCTGGGTCGGTCTACTGTTAAGGACCATTTGCAACGATCACGGCCCACATAACGGAGATCCACATCGCGCCCTGGCCCTCGATAGCACTGACCGAGAAGAATGTAAAATCATTCCCCTTCTAAATTCACGACTAACAAGCATATTCAGGTTTCTGCTACGGTGTTATAGAGTGTGAACCATAGACTGTTCACTCATTTGGGACCTCATGCTCCTAACATCAAAATGATGACTTGATGGATATATCCTTAGGTTATATCAGCAAAAGCTGGAATCATATGAAGTCTTTTTTTAAAAGTCTGGCAGGCTGGCTTCAAGGCAGGAGATGAAACGGCATCCCAAGGAGAGCGGAGCTCATTGTCGAAACCCTGTTCGGCTGGTCCCCCAACACCGGAACGTGTCTGAGATCGACGGATCGTGTCTCGAGTGACTTTGCTGTCATCTGCCAGCTACCTCGGCCCCCCTAAATGCATCAGTGAGCAGGGAGATGATTCTGTCTTCCTTCACGGCCTGCCAAAGGGCTCGGATGATCCACAAACACACTATTCGCTGTGTTCCAATTCACACTGGGATTGGGGGGGGGACAGAAAATTAATGCACCGGCGCATATGCCTTCAGGAATGGCGGTAAGAAAAGGAACCTATTTCGTTTTTTTTTTTTTTAGGATGGAAAGTTTGTCTTTTTTGTGAATTTACACAGTTACCACCTACGCTTGTTAATCCTGTTTTGTGAAGAATTGTTGGGTAAGTCATTGTGTGTTTTTTTTTTTTTTTGGTAATATGTAAGGTCATGCAGATTATGGCTGGGAAAGAGAAGTATTTCCAGCCAGAGTTAAGTTTCATTACTCTGTAAATCGCGGCGAGGACCCGGCCACTGTTGCGTGCCCGAAGCGGGCTGAGCCGGCGTCTCTCGTTTTCTGGAAGATTCTGTCGCCCCACTTGGTTGCCGGTGGGTGTGAAGTTTATGGGAGTGCTGCCATCTCTGAGCCCCGCGAGTCGCCTTTTCCGACAGCAAGAAAGAAAAAAAAAAAAAAAACCACACCAGTATGGTACAAACAGGAAGGAAAAAAAAACAGTCAGTGGCCCATCTGCTACATTTCGTAAGAATACTGTGGATTGCGGCCCACTTTGTGTTTGTTGGGCCTAACTGATGTTCTGGCGTGTTCTGCCCCTGAAACTTTCAGGTGTGTTTCTTTGGTACGTGATCTTCCGGCTGCCACACCGTTACTCTAAAGCATGATTTCGCTCCCACCCGACCTTTACAGCGAGGTCATATTAAAGTTATAGCTACAATGTATCATTTTACATTGGTGGAGCAGATGTGTGGGTCGGGCCGCTGTTCCTTAGATTGGCAGGGGGTAGGTTCAAATCCCATGATCAGCCATGTGACGTGACCATTGGGCCCCTAAGCAAGGCCCTTAGCCCTGCGATTCTTTTCTCAATTGTACCTCACTTTGGATAAAAGCATCTGGAAATAAAATATACAACACCAGTCAAAAGTCAGGATACACCTGCTTTTAATATGTGTGTGTGTGTGTGTGTGTGTGTGTGAGAGAGAGAGAGAGAGAGAGAGTATACATTCACCTTCTGGTTAAAATTTGTGACTTATGCTCACTTGGATTCTTCATAAACATAATTAGTTTTCCCCATTCCCACAAATCCCAAAGGTTTTTCTATTTGAATAAGAGTGGGAGAAGTAAAATCACAGAAGGGTAGCGTTATGTGAAATAATAAGTAATCACTGCTCTTTCAAGGAGTGAACATAAGTTATAAGGCGCTATTACATTCAGTTTAATTAAAATGTGTTATAGTACATAGGATGTGATAAACACAATAAGGATAAAATGAAAGAATTAAAATGATCATTTTTAAGCAAAATTTGTTTTTAAAAAAATTACATGAGGCAAAAAAATCTGGCTTGGTGGTGTATGAAATTCTATCATCTGTACCTGGAGTGATATGATCCATCCATCCATCCATCCATCCTTCCTTGCTGGGTTAAGGTCACAACCAAATACACAAACAAATAATAATGACAATAAGAACAACCACAAAAACAATAGGAACAATAACAATAATATACATTATTTTTATTAGGACTAGTAGTAGTACTGATACTCAAAATGTCAGTGAATTCTTGCAGCCTTCTTTGCACTGATTACAGCCACCATCATTATGAACTTCGTTAGCCTATGACTGTCCACAGGTTATATCTCTAAGTCATGCTGGGTGGTGTGGATAGTGTTCTCACTGGCTCACTGGCCCAGTTCGTTCACGCTCTCCTGTAGCGGAAAGCTCTGGGAAGGGAAATGTAGGCCTTCGCAGTCTCTAGCGCAGTAGCCGTAAGAGCCACCATCACTGAGAAGTCACCACAGATTGGATTTCCAGAAGATACTATTTACGATAAAAATGTACTATATTCAGTACGAAACAATTCTCAAATTACGAAGTCCTTCAGCGGATGCCCCTCGGTTAGGTTTCTTTTTCCCGCCCGCTTTCTGTTTCTCCGTTTGTCTCGACGCCCACTGCGAGGTCCCCACTGTGTCAGAGGTGCTCTCTGGGTGTTTTCCCAGTCTGCCCTCCGACAACCACGCGAACGACACCAGAAAGAAGCCTGTTCGTGGCCGAGTGAACAAGTGATCAAACAAACAAATGAAAGTACATGTAGTTCTCATAAAAATCGGCAGCTTCGCTGATTCTATTTTTGCACCCATAAGAGGCAAAAACGTCAGGTAAATCCTTTGCATTTATACACGTATATTTATTTTGTCAACAAATCACGCGTCTGCGAACATGTGCAGTAATGCCCTTAATGATGTTTGTCAACAAAGACAGGGGGACAGATCCACTGTTCATAATGTAAATCTCAGAATGACAGAGGGCAAACCACTGCTTAGTTCAGAGTAAGTTTGAGGGAGAAAAAACTGCATTAATAAGAGTGGGGCTGGTTTT
>JAABNY020000082.1:15207798-15221098 GCA_015164015.2 Brevimyrus niger
CCACCCTAAGTGGATGGGTGGATAAAGAGTATGGGGAGAGTGGGGGGGGCGCGGGGGGCGCGGGGGGGGGAGGGGGCGGGGGGGGGGGGGGGGGGGGGGGGGGGGGGGGGCATGCAAACTCTGCACATAAGATTCAGGATTCAAACTCCCGAGCAGCCGAGCTATGCAATGAGCCACTGTGCCACCAAGAGCCAGTATTCTCCATGACGACTCCATGACGTAAAGCCGAACGAGGAGCTCATGTAGGCCGCGTTCAATGGCTCTGTCAAATAGCAGCATCAGTCAGTAGAAGGTAACATTTCTACAAGTCATGTCTCTACCAGAGCCCATTAAACAAAGTGAAGATTATCGTCAGTCTGTGCAAGATGTCAAAACCCTGCCGTCACACACATTAATCTGTAGGTCTTTTGTATTTTGGAAAGAATTCTGTGTATAATTACTGCCGTACAGTAGGTAGTTTGCATGTAATTATCCCCACATGACTTGAGCTTGAATATGGGTATTAATTACCTATTGTACTGGAAAGGGTTATTAATGTGCTAACAGGATTTCGGCTAACAGGATTTATGGGGTTTTAGCGTAATGGCTACTGGAGGGGGTGACGCCCCGGGTTTGAAGGGCAGTGAGTAAAGGACGTAGACAAATTGTAGGGCAGGGTAGGTGGGAACACAAAACACTATGTCGGTTCCGTGTAAATAGGAATAGGGGGGGACTCTGGGCCTGAAAATTTGGGTTGGGGGGGTGCAGAAGAGTTGCGGGTGGCTGACTCTCCCAAAAAAGCCCTTCCCGTTTACTTACGTCAAACGTCATGTGGGACAAATGTAAGCAGCCAGACAGAGTTAGATTACTGCACAAAATGCAGGTTTTACTTATTTGTTTATTTTTTTGGAAACACAATAAAAACTAAATAATAATATTCACATGGTTTGCCTGGATCCACTTGTCCAAAAATAAACAGAAAAAAATGTCCTTTTGGTGCTAACATAGTTACTTACAACCACCTATATTTCATTATATCATAAACAAGCAAAAAACGTTTCCTTAAAAAAAGATTAAATATAGTCTTATTATCAAGAAATAATAATAATAATAATAATAATACACAAATGTGCCCAATTTATAATTTAGTAGTTTTCAGTCTGTCACTGTGTCTATTTAACATCATAGAAGCCATTGGTTGTTCACACAGAGTTTGAGGGACACTTACTAATTAACACACAACAATTGATACAAAAAGGCTTTTCTATGTAGTACAAAATAAACTTTCTTTCCTTTTGATTCATTCCCCTTTTCCTGCCTCTTCAGATAACTCATGAACCAACATGAGTCATGGGTCAACAGATTTTTATAATAATTTTTGAGAACCAGGTTAAATTGTTTTTTTTTGTGTAAAATATAGTAATTTCTCAGTTGGAATACTTCTTAAAATTAGGCAAAAAATAGGAGAATATTTAGAATTTAACGCCCCTTTTAAAGACGTACTGTATGTTAGCTTGTCTTGATTAAATCGCACCATACTTAAATGTTTTTTATACTCTAAAAGAGTGTAAGGTCAAATATATTTACAGAGATGCTATGTTGGCTATAAAAAGCTGTTAAAAGTCTTCAGAGATACCTTTCAACCCCCGACTTTTAAAACAATAACAAATGACTACAATTTCTTTCCTGAAAAAAAAAAACTACAGAATCTAAGCCCATTTGCCAGGGAATCTCCATAGCAATAACCATCAGAAGTAAGCATTTTGTTCCACATTTTCCTTCCTGTCCCTGTTTCGTGCAATCAAATTTTCGTTTTTTTTTTTTCTGAAAAAGCAAGTCCTTGCATTTCGTTTTTTGAATTCCTTTCGAGGCCGACCTGGAAAAATCTTAAGTGTAAGATATGAAGTTGTAAGTGCTCGGTGACTGGATTTTCCACAAGGATGAAGGTCTGCTTCCGACGCGAGAAGGCGATGGGGGACATTTCTCTGGAAACTCCCATCTCCCGATCAAGTGAGGTACAGGGCTTTGTCTCTCGGCAGGCTTCTGGAAAAGGATGGAAACGAAAACTTCTTTAGCATTTTAAATGGTCAGAAATTGTTGCCAATAAAATTATCCAGCTAGTTTTGACTCTTTTCTAGTAAATACATTTCCCATCTTTATTTAGCTGAGGCATTAATCCAAAGTAACGTAAAACTGGGAACGCAGAGGAGGAATTGGGGTTAAAGGGTTCGCTGAGGGGCCCAACAGAGAAATCACTCCGCTGACTCTGGGATTTGAACTTGTGATATTCTGATCACAGGCACAGTGTCCTAACCAGTAAATGGTCTGGGTGCTGATGTAATATCAAGGGAAACAGACCATCATGTCTCCATCTTATAAAGTTCAGCATTTAATCGGGGGCAGCATGCTAATGAGGGCCCGGGGCAGGTCACTGACCCGTTACTGCAGTACTCGCTGCTCCACTCCACACTCTGTGCTGGGGGGTTCCTACAGCCGGACCGCATGTAATCCATCACTGGGGACGGCGCCTGGCCACCGGGAGAGTTGCAGCCCAGGATGTTCTGGAACTCTCCTTGTAGGGGAAATCCCTGCTTTGGAAAAGCACAAAAAAATAAGAAAAAAATCACAGTTACTACAGGAACAAACAACAGCCGATGGCTTGAAGAAAGACACGGGGGAAATCAATGCGAGTCAACGAGGTTTCGGCATGCTGCTCACGCAAAAACACCTTGTTTATTATTCCTACTGCGGTAAAACCACGTTTGCAGTGTGCGTGTAAACATGTTTATGCCAGATCTGCCACTCCGATTTTGTTTGCGTCATGCTTTGGTGTAAATTCATTTTATTATCGCAGTAACCCAGGTGTGCCACACGAGTGCGAATTTTCAGCACGTCGCTGGGTTGCTTTCTTATGTTTTTTGCTCACAGTTATGTTTCTTCGTGAGTACAGGCTCAACTAATTCTGAATCTAATCAGCCTATTTTGCGAACCAATATCAAATCATGATTAATTAACCAGATCCCTGTGGTAATGGGGGTCCCCCCCCCCCCCCCTCCCCGGACTCATCTGCGATCATTTACAGCAGCAGAGATCGCCTCCTTCAGGTGGGAAAAGGGGAGAACACAGGATGTTGGAAAACGGTCAGATACATTGTCGGCCAGAGGAGTCAAAAGGCCATTATCACCAACCGTGAGTTATTTGGGGTTCTCTGGATGGTCACAGAGACTTGGTTAAATAGACCAACCCACAAGTCTTATGCGGTCCCTATTAATTTAAGTTCTGTCCTTCCCATCAGGGGGTGTGTGACCTCCACAGACTGAGTGTAACATTCATGTGTAGACTTGCCTCCCTTTTCATCGGCTATCAATTTCTTTTAACGAGTGACATGACAGCCACAAGAAATTGTCAGCGATAGGCAAGTTGTTAGCAATTTTCTCAGCTGGTGAGGAAATAAATGCGCATCCATTCTACAAGCTAGCGCGACACATCACAAGGCAGAGTGGTCACCCCCTCACCCACTGATGCAGCAGGTGGTTTGAGGAATACGACAAACAAGTCGTTAAAAAAAAAAGAAAAAAACATATATGACTTACGGACTGCCGCCGACACATAAATAGAGCGAGGTGCGGTGTCATTATAAATACTTTATAATTATCGTTATGCGATTTCGCGGAAAGGCGAACCGGAGCGGAGCGGATCTTTTAATTTCGAGGTATTTTTTCCCCGCACTCATCCAAAGAAAAGGAACGTGGAGAGGAAGTATATCCTGGTGGTGCAGGAGAAGGGCGTCCTGAAAAGCTGCGACAGCAGGTGGCTTCCATGTTCACCGCCCCTCCCCCTACTCTACCTATTCACTCATTGTCCCCCCCCCCCCCACAAATACTTCTCCTTCACTCGATCACAAAAGGACCATCTGTCTTTTTGTACAGCCCCCCTCCCCTTCCGCCCCACTGCTACAGCAAACCCAAGCTGAACCACATCAACCTCCCTCCCCCCGTTTTTATTTGCGCTCCACAAATATGCGAAACGCGAGAGGATTATTATGCCCACGAGGTTTATAACCGATATAAAAGAGAGATCTAAAGGGATGAAGCTTATGACTCCCCGACCGAATAAGAAAAGTATAGCTTAAGTATTTCCTCTCTTTATAAAGACTGACTCACCCATACAAGGAGTAACAGGCTAATCTAAAATTGGCCTTCAGACAATTTCAGCCCCTAATCCGCGTGATTACGAAGACGGGCACTCCGGCTCTCATTTGTATTCCGCGGAGTGATAAATTAAAGTTCGGTTCATTCAGGTAGCTACTCTGTGTATGAATACAGTGTTCTGTCAAATCCCCATGGCCCTGCCTCGTACAATAAAGCCTTTCACATTCAAATGAGGGACGTTTAACTTTTTCGAAGTGATTTACATTGAATGTGCTTGTTTTTTTTTCTTTTTGCAAATCTCCACTGCGTTAAAAAACCCCAACAATCAAATAATAAAATCATTTTGGCCCATAATTGAAATGTCATATCTATTTCATAACCCTCTATCATTATTATTATTATTATTATTATTATTAGTAGTAGTAGTAGTAGTAGTAGTAGTAGCAACAGTTAAAGCAGTTGCATGAAAACATGCCTTATTATATAAAAAATAATTAAATTGTGATGGCTTAAGTAGATCTAGGAAAGATTTACAGCAGGATTTCTTGTTGTTCAAGTGTGAGATGCAAGCACCACAGTTAGCTTTCAGTTATTGATTTATGATTTACGCAGTTAATTAGTTGTTGTTTTTGCACTAATATGTAGGTCAGTGTAATTCATATAATGGCATGTGAATGAAAAATATGCATCTAAAAACAAAAAGACCGTAAGCATGTTCAAATTAGCCTGAATGCCTAGTCCGTTTGATTTCTCCTCAATCATTCTGTCAGGAGAAGTGTTATTTATGGAACGGCCAAAATACATTAAGTAATCATTTTGAAAAAGGGGGACAACCAGAATCTGTAGCACAATCAGGTACTTTTCATCAGAACATTGACAATTGTTTGACAATCGGTCACCTTCTGAGTACAAGAAAACCGGAGCAACTTTGCCATTAGCAGTTACACTAGAAAGCTGATGCTTGGCTTGCATTTTACAGCTAATCCACAGAATTCAGAAACGAATGGATGAAAGAAGCAACACTGGACCTTCAGAAACTGCCCTCCGTGCCGAATTAAGCACATACCATCAAACGGCTAGCTGCCGTACATGCGAGTGATTTATAACAATTCTGAAACATCCAGTAAAATCACAGGCTACACAAATCTTAACAAGCCAACTATATTCAAAACACCGGCATCTCGTGGCCATTATTAAGGAACAAATTAAGCTTTGAGTACTAGGAGCATAAACATCTAATCTGAACTTTATAATAAACCTCATTGGTTACATGAGCCTTGGGTGAAACCTACAGGTTCTTCCGAGGTGAGGTTGGCAAGGTAATATCTGTACGCTGCAAAGCACTGATAAAGATTAATTTGATGTCGAAAGGGTCATTTGTTCCTTAATTAGATTTCTGCAGCCTTATCGGTTCCTGTAGAAAACAGCACCCAGCCGTAAAGGGCCAGTAGGCAGGTGGGCTGCCATCACCATCTCGGAGATTTACTTGGGAACTAATTTCATTTCCTGTCCGCGCGGAGAGGGATTTTCATCAGATACTGAGATATTTTTGTCTCCGCAACTGATGTATTCATCAATCTCAATGTTGTTGTTTTTGTTTTTTTTTTCCCCCTTCCATTTTTTTGCAACCTTAAATTACATCCAAATCCTAATGCATCTGTTTATTACGAGGGAAAATTGAAAATCGGTCTGTGCCATAGACACGAAACATACGGGTTATGAAGCAATATGACAGATATTAATGCCTTATTTTTGACCGCTTTCATATTGTGGGGCACAGGATGGAAAGCTGGAAATGATGAAAAGAAAGAAGGCAAGAAAGAAAAGGAAGCATCGAGATGACACACGGGGGCATAAACAGCCTCTTCACACTAAAAGCAATCTGTTCGTGTGGGCAGGTTGTGATCTCTGTGGGATTACGTCCACTGACCACTGATAAGCAAACTCACACGTTATATAAAAAAGCATACTGTTATGTCATGGATAAAAGTCGGTTGGAACACAAGCCACATTTTGCTGAAGTAAATGAATTGATATGACCCTTTTGCTATAAATGTGCTGAACTTCCACGTCCGCATGTTACTTTCTGCCCATTTGCGTAACAATATTAGAGTTGTATCACTATAACTTATTTATCCGTTTACATTTCACTTTATTTGGCGGACGCTTTTGTCCAAAGTGACGCACAGGTGAAGCAAACAGCACATCAAAGACATACGGCTTTCGACTGGACATAAGTGCGGCATAAGCATGCTGAGCTTCCAGTGAATGTCCAGGTACGAGTGTAAGCAGCACTGGAGCAAGAGCTACAGTGTCTCCAAAACGAGGCAAGAACCTAATATTTACAGAGCTGGAAATTAGCCTGACGTGGTATCTGACAAGGTTGCATAATGGTCAATACAGAGTGACAACACTATCAGTTTCAAGCTTAGGAAAGTAATGCCTCGAAACCTCATTCATCAGTAAACCCAGCTGATCCTGAAGTCTGTCACTGCCGATCTGCCTCGCTGTGACACCTAATATTCCACCTGTTGCTCATCTCTCCCTCCGTCATCCATATTTTGGGAAGGCCGACCTCAAGCCGGCCCTTAAATCCACGACGAATTCACGGTATTAGGTCGAGAAATGTAGCTGAAACGCACCTGGTTTTGAGGGAAATCAGAAAGCCACCCACAGGTGATAGCTGTAACAGTTATGAGCATTTGAAGCACAAGGCTAGTCTTTAGTTTGAGTCCCAGGGTATACTATTACACATTTAAGGGAGACACCCACGTTTCCTAGGTCTGAATGATATGACCAAAATGTAAAAGTGTAAGATGTTTTGTTTCGCTTCACTGACAAATAGCGTATGTGTGACGCGGCGGGTGAGGACGCAGTGCCTTTGACCGGAAGGTGATTGACTCAAATCCCCGGGTTGGCAGACAGGTTCGACTGTTAATCCCCAAATGCTCCAGGGACCACCCTGCTGTCTCATTTGCTCATTGCTTTAGATTAAAGCATCTGCTGAGTATATGAATGAAAATACATACAACTGAATATAATGTGGAATGTCATTCTTTGTTGGCGCTAACCATAGTGGGTGGGGTGGGGGGGGGGGGGCACACCAACCTGTGGCATAGACGGAGAATGCAGCGCCATCTGGTGGCCGCTCAGCTGCGGCTGCTGTTGCTGCTGCATGGCAATAGACTGGTGTGTTGGAGGGAGGCCCAGGTGCTGGTGCAGGGGGGGGCTGATCTGGAGCTGCGGAGGTGGGGATGCCGCCATCCTGGCCATGGACACGGGCATGGGGGCACTGGCCTTGGGGGCGATGCTGCGCGGCAGGCCGGGGTGCAGGCCTGGCAGGTGGGTGGGGTTCATGGAGGCCTGCGGGTGGTAGGGGGGGCCCAAGTAAAGCCCCGAGTGGACGGGGGGGGCTCCCGGGTAGAGGGAAGGCTTGGGGCCCAGCATCTGCGACGCCTGGGACGTCTTCACCTCCACGGGCTCGCTGTAACTCTGCCAGAGGTTCAAGGAAAGCGAAGCATGTCAGCACGTCATGTGACCCGTCATGTGACCCCGTCATGTGACCCAAACGCTGGCTGCTGCTTAGCTGAGAGTCGACCCTCATTATGTTCGGGGCGCGGGGGTGGATCCACGTGCGACGGAAACCGATCGGCCAGTTTTCCCCCCAAGCCCCTTTAAATGCAGCAGCCGAACTGGCTCAGATCACCGATATTTGATTATCTCTTTGAGAAAGTGATGATGTGTCATCGTCTCAGATGTTTCAAATCCATCCTAAGTCCAACACGCAGAGCAGAACTGAAATTCCAGCTCGTGCCGGTCACCTTCTGAAATCTTCATCATCTACATCTTACTGCTCCCTTCTATGGCTTAAAACACTCCTGATCACACAATGCGGCAGGGGACGATAAAACGATAATCAACGAGACTGCGAATCAGGGCCAGTTAATGACTCTTTTTACGGCGACATGCTTTGGCACGGGATTAATGAACCAAACCCGGCCTTTCTTTAAGGGTAAAATGCTAGATGAATATTCAAGCATGTGTGCATTAGCAATATACATGCTATTAGAGCAGACAGTGGGGCTGGGGTTGCGCTTCCAATGCGGGGTGCTGCATTCAACCATGGAAACCTAAGCATCCATTAATCAAACACACACACAATACACACACAATACACACACACACCCCCAGCTGCGCGTCCTTCACGGTCCAGTAGGGTCACGTCTTCGTGCAGATTTCCCGCGCAGCGTCGGAGGGCGACGGCGAGCCTCACCTTGGACACCAAGCTTGCTCTGTACGCCGCCAGCAGCTTCAGATACTCCTTCTTGGCCGCCTCGGTCTTCTTCTTGTACAGCTGCCAACGATGGACAAGTCAAGTCAAGCCGAGTGGGTTTTAATTGTCATATCATCCAAGTGCACCGTGGCCCAAAACAAAGAGGGCATCCAGACACCAAGCAACAGTGATGATGAGGATGATGATAATGATCATAATAATAATATGAAACAAGAAGAATAATAAGAATAAGAATAATAATCAAGTGGGCTCCATTGTCAAAACATCCTTGCATTTTGAATCTTCTGTCTTATGTGCATATCACAGCATGTTGTGTATAGTTCCTCATATTGTCAGTGTTTAAATGTCTTTCATGTTCATATTTATTTTCTATTTTTCACCGTTTTCTTGCACTAAGGGATCGTAGTTTCATCCCAGAATATAACCATGGATCGTACGGCTGAAGATGACAATAGCAGTACTTCGACTCTGATCCATGTGCAGGTATGCAGAAGCATCAAATAACATTACACTGGATTACAGTGTAACAAACAGACAGCCAGTGACGGGGGGGGTTTGCACAGCACTTAATGTGGAAAACACAGTAAAGTGTGAAAGAGGGAGGCTGGACACAAGGATGTATATACGTGCCATGTGTGCATGTTATATGTGAACAATAAGAGTGCCTTTATTGCCATTGTAACAAGTCACAATTAAACTCAATAGAAAACTCAATAGGGAAGACTAAGTAACAGCAGCAGCCTAATGAGAAGGAATAAATACAGTGAAGCTTTGTCAAGAAAAGCCAGACATGGATTTACAGTTGGCCAAGACACAAGCAGTACAGGGAAATGACACATCGTGATTTATCACGCAGGGGGGCATTTAATAAAGAAACGTGTGACTCTGATTAATGACACCAATGATGGCTTTTTCACCCATAGAAAAATGGGCTACTGCACTGCTCAGATCAGTAACATTTTGGTGACCTCATAAAGCTTTAGCCTTGTGCTAAACAGGTAGCTGTTTATATACAAACACAATGATGGGTCCTTTCTGAAAATGATGGCCATTTTCCTAAGCTATCCTCATACCAATCAGCTGATATGGAATTTTTAATAAAATAAAATTGAAATGTCCCTCTGACTGGCACAGGGGCATGACTTTTTAAATGTTTTATATGTGACAGACAATGGAGAATATTATTAAATATTGCCTTTCTGGTGTGATTAAATTTCTCTTTGTTCTTTCAAGCAGACAGGTCTACTGTTTTTTTTTTTTTGCATGGATGATTATTATCTTGTCATTTTGTCATTTGAAAACACGAGGCTTAATTAGGACAGCATAATAAAAGAGACAGGCACACACACACACACACACACACACACACACACACACACACACACACACACATTCATATCTTTGTGGGGACCATCCATTCATTTCTATGGGAAAAACTCTAATCCCAACATGACGACCTTAACCCCTACCCAGCCCTAACCTTAACCATAACTAAACAAAACACCAGACTTTAGGGATTTTTAGTTTTTTGTTTGCAGTCATTGAATTTCATAAAATTTCTGAAAAATTGTCCCCAAAATGGCAAAATAACAGGTTTTTCTCACATCGTGATGCGGTCCCCGCAACACCACAACTCTCCTCACCATTGAATGCTTCAATATCATCCTGTCAGGACAAATTTTACTCTACAAGTCAAATGGTCCATCGAACATGAAACACATTAATGAGACTTGTATTATTTGTACATATGATTGGCATAAATCAAATGTACAAATAATACAAGTCTCATTAATGTGTTTCATGTTCATTATTCCTTATGACTTAAATTAATAAATTAATAATTTACAGTTGAAATTAGTTGACAGGTATGTTACATCATAATGACAGTTCAGACACTCGATCTCTACTGATAAGGACCACTGTGCCATCAGGACAAATTCTTATTTAATGATTTATGATATATATAATAAATCTACTTAATTATCACAAATGTCTTTTCTCAAAAAGTTGCTCCGAATTAAGTATGCTTATTTACTATTGGCCATTTAATTATTAAAAACCGTCATGACTAATCACATCATGATAGTCAGGTGTCATTATTCAATTAAATGTTACAGTAGCTAGAAGGACAAACAGTAGTGGACTAGCTTAAGATTCTCAGGGAATCCAGGCAACACTGGATATGAAATAGCTATTTGGTCTTATTTGTGCTGGTTCATTTCCAACATTTACGAAGAACATAGCTCTGGCTGATGGGGTGAGAGGAGACATGTGATTTGATGGACTCGACAGGAAACATAATTAATGGGATCAGTCTGGACCCTGACAAGGCAGTGTTTTTTTGGGGGGGGGGGCAGTGGGCAGGCCACTTCAGAAGCTTGATTTGGCCTCATTGTCTCCCAGATTCTTTTAATTCAGGGGGGGCAGGCTCAAAATTGCAGCAAATTAAATCTGAGTGGTGAAAAATATAATTTTCCCATTTTGCGATGTTCATTACGCAGCAGTAGGACAGATAAACAGTTTAGCACATTTTTCTCCTATTTTTTCCCTACCCCTGACATCATAAAACAGTGTATTTCAATGAAGAGAATTCAGATGCTTATTTGTAACAAAATAAAATAGAAAAAAATAATGAAAACCTGGCAGACTGGCCGTTTTGGCCTGGAGCGTTGCGTGTGAGGCAGCTCTGTAATTCTCACACTGGCGTGCGAATTCTGGCCCGTACGTTGCCCCCCCCCCCCCCCCCCCACGGGACAGGCCCATATGCTGGACACGCCCAAACACTCTTCTCTGGGCCTGTGTGAATGAGGACTGCGTTAAGCGTTGACTGCCGGGTCCTACCGCTGGCCTTTCCCGCGAGCCGTCCGCTCTGAAAATCACTGGCAGTGCTTTTTCCGCTCACAGCAACTGCGCTATTCCGCCGTATTACATAACAGCACAAAGTCACGGTTCCCCGGGGCTTTTTTTACGTGCCAGTTCTGCTGGGGAGGAGGAACGGCGACCCACATGCTTAAAGGACTTATGGATGTTTAAACAGTTTGTGAATCTGAGTATACAACGTTTGGTTTGTAGAAAGGCACACGGATTGAGCTGAAAACACAGCGGACGTACGAGTTACTCTGCCAAGGGTCCCATCTTGCTATCTTATATTCTTTATAGCTTACTGTGGGATGTTACTTACTGGTCCCTTTCAATACTCTGAGTGCTGAGGGGTGTATTTTTGCAACCGCGTTTGATGAGATTGCATCGCGCTGATTTATAGCATAGAGTATTAGACAGCACGTGTTGGAGTTTCTGACATTGAGCGTGGGTATGACAGAGTATGACAGAATATATGTGAGTTTGTGTGAATGCATGTGTATGTGTAGAAGTATGAGTGGCACGAGTATGGGAGAGTATGTGTGTGACAGTATTAAACTGCGAATTAGAAAGTATGAGTATGTGTGCGATTTTCAGACAGTATGGGCATGTGTGAGAACACATCGCAGTATGAGAATGTGTAGGTGTATGACAGAATATGTGTGAGAGTATGTGCAAAAATATGCATACATATGAGTATGACAGTATGTATGTCAAAGCATTATGTATGTATGAGAGTATGTGAGAGTGTTATATATGTGACGGGCTTGGCACTGTAAATAAGGCTGAGGGAATGCCAGGCAATGGTTCATAGCCCCATTACTCAGTCTATTATGGGTTTTACTTCTCTTCTGGATGTTGGCAGGGAGTGTGAAGAGGGGTCACTGTGAAGCTCAGTCGAAGAGCGACCATGCAGCTGTCCCCCGCCCAGGAGAGGAAGCTGAGCCGGCGGCCGGCCCATCCGCGACTTCAGGCCGAGCGCTGAGGCGCGACACGTGGACTTATCAGTGTTCTAAAGGCTCTCGTCTATCACCATTCAATTTGTAACTCGCGCGCTGCTGTAATAGTCAGACACCTTCGCATCTGCATTACAATGAAGTACTTGTTGGGGTGCGGAGGATTTCCTGCTTTTAGCTGTAGAGTGAGCCTCACCACTGTCTGTGTATTGGGGGGGGTTGGGGGGTGGCGGAAAGTACCTGCTTCTGTTCTTCACCCAGACCGTCCCACATCGAGGCCACGATCTTGGAAACTTCGCCGAAGGTGGCGTTAGGGTTCTGGCCTTTGATGGCGGCCTGCGTGTCGCGGAAGAAGAGCGCGTAGGCCGAGACCGGCTTCTGCGGCTCGTTGGGGTCCTTCTTCTTCTTCTTCTTGGGCGTCTTCGGCTTCTTCCCCGCGTCCGTCGCCGGCCTCTTCTCCGCGCCGTTGCTCTGAAAAACAACACCGCCCCTGAAATCAGTGAAGTCCGACGCGGCTGGGAAAGTCGGAATCCCTAAAAACAGATGATCTCAGTTAAAGTGAGATGGCCGTCGTCTGGATGACCTGGAATTTCCACAGAACGATTCATGAATTAATGTCTTAAATTTGTTAGACAGCGATGTACATATATGAGGTATACAGCGGAAATA
This sequence comes from Brevimyrus niger, assembly GCA_015164015.2. NCBI lineage: Eukaryota > Metazoa > Chordata > Actinopteri > Osteoglossiformes > Mormyridae > Brevimyrus > Brevimyrus niger. The sequence continues at coordinate 15,220,707 of JAABNY020000082.1, forward strand.
CACACACATACAGCAATGAAATATATAACATGTAAAAAAGTCCCACAGACATCAACACCTTCAGCCACATGTAAAATACTTTAATACCAAGTGTATACTGGCATGTACCAAACAAAAAAAATGTGTAAATACTACACAATAATTCACAGATACCTGGTGCCATTTTAGCTGCATGGCTATGTTTACCAAGAAACTTTAAACTGCAAAAAAAATACCAGACAAGGGTATATGAAGCAGTGCTTCCAATCTCCACACACCAAGAACACAAGTTGCATTGATGCAAAACTTCATTTTGTAGCTTCAGAAAACTTAAAAAATCATCTATCTATCTATCTATCTATCTATCTATCTATCTATCTATCTATCTATCTATCTATCTATCTATCTATCTA
>JAABNY020000082.1:15228033-15243568 GCA_015164015.2 Brevimyrus niger
ATGTTAAAGGTTAAGAAAGTCTTCATTCTTAAATACTACAACCATTAGACACTTCCTCCTTGTTTGTTCCATAAACTTTTTTCATTTTATTGTATTTTTTTTAAATAACTTAATAATGATAAAAATGGAGAGCTATCAGGGTCATGAACAGGGGGGGAGTGGTCACAGGGACCCCAGTCAAAAGCTGATTGGCCCCCCAGAGTGCCCCCTCACCTGTCACGCACTGATTCAAAACATACCATTGGTTAATAATGAGATTAGCCTCTCCGTATGAATTATGGCCCCATCTTCAATGACCAAGAAACAGCCTTGAGAGGTTACAAATGCAAAGAGTGAGAAAGACCTACCATAGATAATGAATTGGAAAGCAGGGGCCCATCTTGGCTCAGCATGTTGGACACGGTGATTGCGGGAAGGTCCATGTTCTGGGGGTGGAAGGGGTTGAGTCCATTTTGAGAAACAGGGGGGCACAGGAGGTGGTAGCCTCCGGGCTCCGACTCCGGCATGTGGATTAAAGCGTGCTCTGGCAGGGTTGGGGGGGTGATGGGGGGGATGTTGAGGCCATCGTCGCTGAGGCTTGGTACAGGATAACACTGTTTGGAACAAAACAAATGAGAATAAAGTTCACCATACAGACAGACATATCCCAGGCCCACCATCGACGCATTTGATGAATTAATCACTTTCTCCTGTTCATGATGTTCACCAAGAGGAGAAAGATTTTACATATCGTTAAGAAATTTAAATGACTTACACCTGACAAAACCCAACTCCTGGGAAATATGCTATATCGACAAGTATTGGGACACACCTCCTAATCCAGATCCGTTACTCAGTGTATAAATTCAAGCACCCCACCATATACTCAGGTTAATAACATTTGTGAAGGCATGGGGTCGTACTGAAGAGCTCAGTGAATTCCAGTGTGGTTCTGTCACAGGATTCCACCTTTACAGTAAGTCGGTTTGTGAAACTTCCTCCCCGCTAGATATTTTACAGTCAACTGTAAGTGGTGTTATTCCAAAGTGGAAGCAGAGTTGCTGAGGCGCTCAGTGTGTAAAAGTCCCCAACGCTGTGTTGACTCAAACTTCCTCTGGCATTAATCCCGGCGCAAAATCTGCGCGCCGGGAGCTTCATGGAACGGGCTTCCGCGGCCGCGGAGCTGCATGCAAGCCTCACATCACCAAGCGCGATGCCAAGTGTCGGATGGAATGGTGTAAAGCACGCCGTCACTGGACTCCGGAGCTGTGGAAACGTGTTCTGTGGAGTGACAAATCACGCTCGTGTCTGGAAGTCTGATGGACGAGCCTGGGTTTGGCAGATGCCAAGAGAACGTTACCTCTCTGACTGCACCGTGCCAACTGTAAAGTTCGGTGGAGGAGGGATAATGGTGTGGGGTTGTTTTTTCAGGGGTTGGGCTTGGCCCCTTAGTTCCAGTGAAGGGAACTCTTAATGCTTCAGGATACAAAGACATTTTCAACAATTCTATGCTTCCACCTTTGTTTGGTGAAGCCCCTTTCTGTCCCAGCATGACAGTGACCCAGTGCGCCAACCAAGGTCCGTAAAGACACGATTGGGTGAGTTTGCTGTGGAAGAACTTGACTGGTCCAGACCTCAACCGCATTTAGTGGGATGAATTTAGAATATGGTTTGTGAGCCAGGCCTTCAGACCTGAGCCATTTGTGAGCCAGACCTCGCAAATAATCTTCTGGACGAAGGGGCACATATTCCCACAGACATACTCCAGAATCTTGCAGAATCCTTCCCAGAAGAGTGGCAGCTGTTATAGCTGCAACGAGGGAACCGACTCCATACTGATGCCTATGGGTTTAGAACGGGACGTCATAAAATTACCTGTAGGTGAAATGGCCAGCATCCCAATTCTTTTGTCCATATAGTGTATGTCATGGACTTTGCTGTACTGGTATACTGGTATAATTCATGCAAACATTGTAGTGCATATGTAGGAAAAAAAAAACAAAATATCTCACATTATGCAGTCATTTATAAAACAATATATGCAAAAGGTTCAACCTGGACAACATAACAGGTCACACTTTTGCACAACAGTCAGAGCACGATTACAGCAAAATAAAAACACGGCTACAGAAAACAACTCAGTGATACAATATGTGCACAATTAATTAATTATGAACTTATTTTTAATGCCCCGGATTTAAAAGTGATTCAAGTAAAGTTTTATTCACTGGCGAGATGAATTCAAATTTTAAAACGGCGTTAAATCATCAGCATCGCCATCTGTGCATCAAAAACCACTATATTTTACTAACAAAGGCTACTTGTGGTTAAAAGCCAGGAAGATAAACACGACTCCTTTAAACGGAGCTAAATCACTTCAATTCCAGGTAACAGCCAGTGACTTCTTAGAAGGGATCAAATTATTAATTCTTTTAGCTCTTTTAATAATCCAACTGAAAACAGATTCATTAAAATCAGCTGTAATACATTTGGATGGTACAGACATAGCCATATATAAATTAATTACTGCTCTGACACCTCCTACATAACTTTTTAATCAGGAGGGGAAAAAAATCTGTAAGACGGCCAGTTAAGCAATTATGAAAAAAAAATTACATCCAAAACCGTGGACCAACTGTTTGCTCCACAGATGACTCCAAGAAATCTCATATTAATTTCTTTCTTTTTTAACCACAATCAAATCTCATTATTAATTTCCTTGTCTATAATTAGGGACGGTACCCCGGTAATCATTAGCGATTCCACAAACACATATTGCGTATAAATAGCCATAGTTTTGAAACAGCTAATGCTAAGCTAAACAGCGAATTTTGTGTTTTTGTAAATCTCCCTCCGTCTTGGAGCATGAAGCCACAAAAACAGACTGTTTAGCTGCCTGAAAGAAGCTTTCATCCCAGGACTCTAGTTTAGGTGCTGACAAAGGCTCCTCCATAAACAGAACATATGACCATAAGGCATTAGCATGGCTCACTGTATTAGGCCTGGTGCCGAATTTACAGGGTTATCGCAGCATGACATTGACACCTTACTCTTAATACGTGTTTTAACTTTATCTTTCAGCAGCACTTAATACGTACGTTAGGGGGCAACGGTTGATCTTTGAGGAACATTTCATAAACGAGATTAAACATCTATATAAATAACAATTTTGACTTTAATCAATTCCTTGTTGGGTCCTTCCAAGCGTTATCTGTAGGATTCCAGTGATAGACCGTGAGTGTGATTTGTAACCATGTTCTGCCTTGTCTCATGTTTTAGCATTAAAGTTCAACACTGATTGTAACAAATCCCATTTTACTTAATGAAACAATGTTTTCCGATGTCGCGCCTCGTGTCAAAGTAGGTCCACTGTTGACCTCAGCTTTAGATATAAAAATAAAAAAAAAAAGAACGTGTGAAAAGAAGCAATAACAGCTGAGATTGAATGGAGAAATGAATAAATAAACCATACGGTACAAAACAATTCGACTGTAATCACTCTCATCTCCCTCAATGACAAACGGCCAAAGATTCTCACCAGGGTATATAACGGGAAATTCATGGATGTGTCTGTTAGAGTGAACCAGCCGCATCAGAGGCCGGATGTAAATAGCCACGGCAGCACCTTTGCTGTCCTCGGAAGACAATTAAGAACAATGCATCTGTGAAAGACCAAGGCCAGCGATCCATCAAAAACACGCACGCCGCTGAAAAGGAGTCAAGAGAGGAAGCAGGGTCCTAAACACCTTAGCTACGCTGGTAACTTACATTAACTTACATACTTATACTTTAGCACGTAGCAAGCTAGCAGCATTAATAAGGAATGTCCCAGGGGTTTATAAGGACTTGGCTTTGTACCCAAACAGTTGCTAGTTCAAGATCCAGTGGATGGTCGAGCCACCTGAACACACTCCCAGGGACGTTGATTTGTGCTCGAATAATTTCGATACCTTATGCTCAATAAATAAATGAAAAAAGCCGGCTTTGCATTTTCTCTGCATTCACCAACCACAAGATGGGCTAACAGAAGATGAGTCTGGGATACAGTGACACTTCATCCATCAAGAGAGGGGCGCCTTGTCTTCAAAGTACATCTGGGGGCGGGGGGGGGGGGGTGCTCATTAGGATTATTCTTTTGCATGATAATATAATAATAAAATAATAATGTGGGGGAAGAGCTGTGTAAATGTACATCGCAGAATATCCGATGAGGACACTCTCAAGTTACCAGCTCATTAAGGGGATACATTACCACTATACTGGCAGCCTATTGCTTGTCCAAAGTAAACAAATACACAACCGTTATTTTAGGCTGCATATATCTACTGTTTATTCTACTTCAGTTTCTTTGAACAATAAAAATTGCTGAAGAAACCACTGAAATAAAAAGTCAGCATTGACCTTCTTGGACACTATAAAAAAATCTGTTTCTTTTTTTTCTTTCATTGTGGTTACAGAGTTGTGATTACGTTACAGTTTGTTCGGCTGGTAACTGATATCAACAGTAATTCAGGGGGAAACCCGGTACGTCTGAGAAAAAAATGCGGGCCTTGTCCTACACTGCTTTGGATGATTTGTTCGAGAATTGTCGAAAAATATTTTTTAAAAAAAACATTAAAACAAAACAAAACGCAATGAAGGATAACCACTAAACACCGACAAAGTGCACTGTTAATTCTATTCTGAGTAATGAAGATGCTGAGTGAAAGCTGAGGTGTGTAACTTAATTAGGAGGCCCACTTTCTCAAAGTACTTTTCCCATCAGGCCTTGCAGGGAGATACAGGAGCAATCTTGCCTGTAATGAATACCAGAGGGACTGTGAGCAGTTTTCATTTGACTGCCACGTTACAAGCACCCCCCCCCCCCCCAGAACTAGTTTGGACTTGTTGAGTTGCCAGCTTTTGTTTAAAAAAAAATAATAAAAACCTTTATAAAATTGTGGTGTGAGGGATTTTTATTTGAGCAGACGGGCATTTTTATTTTGATTAGTTTTAGCTATGTATGTTAAATGAGGCCTACAAACGCACCTCACAGTGAATTAATCACAGAGCTGCACATTTAAATTAGAAGTTTATATGTTTTATCCAAGCACCATTTTGTTGGAGCATAACTGATATCTCAAAAAAAAAAAATCAATCGCCATATTTGGGCACAGAACCAGCCATACCATTTAAACGACATGGTCTTATGATAGTTACAGCAGGTTGTGCGATTACATTACGTAACTATCAATAATAAATCTGTCACTTTGCATTGAATTATACATGAAGAGCATCTGCTATTGCCATTGTGTTTATTGAATGTCGCTGAGGATAAAAAAAAAAAAAAAAAGACAAACGAGGTTTGGGTTTATGAGGTCGGCTACGGGGAAGGGATGTTACGGGCCTGGCATGAAAAAAAAAATGGAAAATGACACATAACCTTGGGACACGTATGTTATTTGCATCTTTCATGTCAGAGGCTCTGAGGACACGTGGGTGGGGTGACAGCCCCAATGGGGCGGCCCTAAAGGGAGCCGGTTGGAGGAGGTCCCTCAGGGGCCAGATCGGGGACCCAGCAGGGGGAGTCCCGACTGATCAACTCAAAGATTCCACTCGCACACTAGACCATAACCCCCAAAACCCCAAATGTCAACTGTGAGATAGATAGATACATACTTATATAGATAGATATATAGATATATAGATAGATATCTAGAATCCAGAAAGGGAGAGACATGGTGGCACAGTGGTTAGTACTGCTGCCTGACACCTCCTGGACCAGGGTTTGCGTGTCCTGGGTTGTTTCCTTCATTGCACCTCTAGCTCCTGGGAGCCACTCTGGATGGCATGCAACCCTGATTAGGGTAAGCGGCTACAAAAAAGCAGAGGGAATCCGGAAAACATCAAAGACAGACCACACTTCATCGCAGCAAATATGGGGTCTTACAGAGTGTTTTTGCGTAGAGAGCTCGGCTTGGTTCTCAATAAATGTATTTCTTGTGCAGGTTTCAGTGCATATCAGAAGAGAAGCAGGTATTGTGTACAATATAAGGTCACATGCACCTGAAAGGATTTTTTTAATGTGGAAACTGTGATGAGCTGGACCTGACGGCTTCTCTGACAGGACTGGGAGGACCTATTACCTACGCCAGTAGGCACAGTTTGTTTCAAAGATCCTTTTCATCATTTATATGATTGTTTTGGATCACCTTAACTGGGATACTCTTAATGCACCAGGGATGCATACTTGTGTTTCTTACATGACCTGTATATCTGAGAGGTTTATTCTAACTGTTCCAGCAAGTTCTGGCTGCTGGACTGAAGGTTTCTTTCTGATTTTGTGGCCGGTTTCACCAGCCACTGAACCCGAGAGACTGAAAGTTCGAGGCCCATTCCAAAGATTCCGAAAAGGTGTTCTGGACATGCCGGTGCTCATATATTGGGACTAGATAGTTATACTATGAGCAAATCTCACTCAGTCCATTTTTTGTTATTTTTGAAATGGGTTCACCAATGAGATAAAGTCAGTTGTCCTCGCCTATGTTACAGTATTGAGAACCAATACTCACTAAATCCTCAGGAAGGGCTTACGTCGCACATTACTTGTTACATATTTTAAAACGCATCACGTTGACTGAGTGAGTTCTGGAAAAAATGCTCTTCAATTGCATCACTACACAGCTACGTCGCGATTGGTGTTCTGGTACCCTGGTAGTTACCAGAGTCTGCGATTGGTCGGGCAGAGGGTCAAATTGGGGGGAAAACCCTCCGGCGATAAAGCACCACCCAGCAGCAAGCCCGTGTCTAAAAGGGCCCATTTTTACAAGATGTAAAGGCGCACAGCCCCTGGTCAAAGTCCCAACACACTTTGCGCCTCCACAACATCCGCGACTGAACGCTTCGTCCCCCCCCAGTCCCATCCCGGATGCCTCGCCACTCCAGCTGAGGGACGAGGTCACTGGGTCTCTGACGCCGCACGGCAAAGAGGCTGCCGGCCATTTCACCATCAATCACGTCGCTTCAGACCCCGCCTGATGGTAACAGGGCGCAGTGATGGCGGGATAAAAGAGCCGCACTGTAGCGGAAACTAAAGTGAAAATTCAGTTCGAAGATACCCGGGAGTCAGGCTACCCAGGAAACTGACACCGCCGCACTACTGCTCCTATAAACGCGCCGTATGAAAGAGGCCTCACTGGCAGTTATCACATCATAATCAGCAAGCAGGCGATGCTACACCCTCACAACATTATTTGCAGGGCCCATGCCGACCATGTGCTCTTACTTAGCTGAGTCTTTTAGCTCTGAAAGTGTGCGTTGATGTCATAATAAAAGGAAGACTTCCTCATCATGCCTGCAGGGTGCATTCGTACGGAATACGTGTCACCGGTTCAGATTACATTTCTTGTTCCTCTTCCAATTTCTGAACATGGCTGATAAAATACAGTCTGCAGGTAGATTAGCTTCTCTGAAGGCAGTGGCTGGCTTCCTGCTGTGTTGTGTGCCTGGGTGTGTGTGGTTTGGGTGGTGTTTATGTGTTACTTTATCTACAAACCGCTACAAGAGAAGCTACAGAGGAAACGCAAATTCCTGCTGCGCAAAGACGTTTCTGTGAAAACGATCAGATTTCCACTCTGCCTTCAGGTCAAAGACAGAGAGTCCGGTGGTCGAGTGTTTCACCACAGAGACTCGAGCTCCGCGAGGGGTAATAGGAAGCCACACCGGGCTCGTCTCAACGTCCCGTCGTAATGCAGCTCACCCTGTAGGGGGCGGAAGTGCATGCTCTGATTTCCACCTACCCTGAATCTGTATTAATTGTTTTGCTTAAGCACACCATATAGTGCTCACTGCCCGGGTCTGCATGACTTTCTCCAAAAATTGAACGGCCTACAAATTCCCACCCCCTTTCCCCGTCCACATTACCCCTGGGGGGCCCAGGTCCATATATATTTGCCTCAATGTGATTATTCGGCCCACAGTTCTGTATAATTATAATAATTCTAATGTAATTCCCATTGGGTGGAGCACTTTGTAATTGCCTTGGATTACAGAATCAGTGGGTCTGTAAGGTCTGACTTCCTCCAGTGGTATCATTATACCCAAAAGCCAAAAAGGAAGCTTGTCCTTTACCCTACTTCAGCACAAGACGCTCGTTGGAATTTACAGGGGCAGTAAACCCACGTCTACAATATCATCGATCAGTGTTTTTAACTGATAAAATGTACAGTTTCATTCATACATTATTACCCTATTGCAAAAGTCATGCTTTTGGTATCAGTATTCAAACATTTGGCCAATTTTCTCCATCTTCCCTAGTAGTTTGACTGCTGATTTACGAATTGACTGGAGTATAAAATAATGAATAAAGAGAGCTTTATGCCTAGATCAGAAAAGGCCACATTAAAAACTGAGAAATGCTAAATATTCATCAAATTAGGCAAATACAAGTCTGTACTCAGAGCCCATTGTGAGGCGAGTCCATTTCCCAGACATGAAATCCCTGCCTTCCAGATAGCATGGAAACTGATTCAATCTCCATGTTCACTGATTCAAATAAATGCAATTAAAGCCTGACTCTCCGAGAGCCCGAGGCTACCTGCCAGAGCCACGAAAGCTGGGGCACCGGAGCCAATCAGACGAGGGGCAGCCCCTGTCTGATCGGCACGTATGTATTACGGTGCGCCATCTGAATGAGCTGCAGCCATTGGGTGATATGTAACTCATAGCATAGCAGGTGAAAAATAGCCCCCCGACCATAAAGGTTGCCCCCCCACCCTCCCCCCCATCCTGTCACATAACCACCGGTAGTAGAATTTGAGGGTGTCATGTCTCTAACATCCTTGCGCCTACTTCTGGGAATCAGTCATAAAGTGGGGTTGTTGTTTCTGGGGCCCCAATCAGAAAGTCAAGTGTAGTGACCAACAGGGGACATTGTGGTAGGACATGTCAGGTTATTTACCCATGGAGGTCGAGCACAGTCGATGTCCTGTTTCCAGGTGGCTCCAGTCAGTTTCGTGTTTGGCTGTCGCTGGATGGCGCTCTCCTGAAGTGAGACGTGGGGAGGAGGGGGGGGTCAGTTTTTGCTGTGGACTCGCGCCTCACACATGGGGGGCAGGCAGCTCGCTAGGTAAGCTGTTCAATGTAAGATACTGGGTTGAGTAGCACTGCCTGGGCCATAAGGCCGACGTCACCCGTATCACATAGATGTCGCGTGACTGAAATGGATGATGAAAGTTGCCACTTCCTGTCTGCTTTGGTATTTATGACCATAGTCTTAGTCTTAGCTAACCAAAGGAAATGATGTTTAAAGCCATCTATCAATGCAGGAAGTGCACATTGTGCAATGGAAGAGCACTGTGGCATCTAAGACTAGGTAAGAACACTGATCTCGTGTGGAGAAAAACTTCTCAGCTATCCGACTGTTTCAAGGTGTTTCAGAATTTGACAATAGTATATATACGAACAAACAGTGCCAGAGTTTCTTTCGTTCTCCAAAAAGTCACTGATATCTCGCTGGATGGTTAAAGGAACACCGCTTCAGTTCCCAAACCTCTCCTTAGGGGCCCCTCAGCTATTCCATGTAGGCATGCATGTTGAACTTCTCCATCAGCTCAATGAATTAACTCAGTTAAATAACTCGAAGAGGTATTTATTAGCCAAGCGTACCGCGCTAGTGGTCGAGTTGACAAATGACTTACTTGGGCGTATTGGTTTGTTGCTGTAAATACCGGGGTGATATTACAGGCTTTGAAATGGCTACGCTGACACACTGACTGATATAATGTTCTAGTTACACTTGTTGGCATGCAGATCATCTAAACCATCTTCCCTGTCCTTATCTGCTGGTTCCAAACAGAGACATCGAAACTTGATCAACCATTGTAACAAAGTCCCACTAAAGCAATTTACATAGCAGGTACTTTTATCCAGAGCGACATACAATTAAGAAAGCTGCGTTAGACAGTCCCTAGAGCGACCGGAAGGGGGGGGGGGTGTTAATGGGCCTTGCGCAAGGGCCCACCGGTGACATCGCCCTGCCGATCGCAGGATCGAAATCAGCGTCCGTTTGACCTCAGACACAAACACAGAGCCCTGACCCGCTCAGCCACACAGATTACTCTCAATGCAGGCCGGTCACAAAAGAAGTCTCCTGCACCGCTGATTGACTAATTAACGGCTCCAATCTCCCAGCGCTTGAGGCCCATGCCATGCGAACACGCAACCACACGGCGGAACCCAGGTGTCCGTTAGTCGTGAGCTGAGGAGCTGCGCATGGCACTCGTTGGGTATCGCATGCGACACATTTTATTAGCACGCCGGAGGTGTAAATGTCCGAGGAGCTGCGCCTTAGCGCCTTACGCATGTGTCACTGCACCTCTGTTGCCAGCCGGATGCTTTGTAACACATGTAAGTTCGCCGTCTCGTTTTCTCGCGAGCGGATATTGAGATCGAACACTTGCACGGGCCAGCGACGGCGTGAGGCTAATACCCCGGCGGAGATCAGGCTCGGCAGTTAACAGTCAGCCGTGCTCAAATTGCGGTGGGGATCTCTTAACTTCTACAAGGATCAAACGTGCTTCCAAGTCTTGATATGATCGGTCGTTGCATCACACCTCAATCTTATTGCGCTCGTAAGGACCGAAGCGCACTCAGATGAAAAGCGTTATTTTTATGTAAACGACCACAGACAGGCATGTGGTTGAGAGCAAACCCGATTGATGGGTGAAATACTACTGCATCAGTATTTCGCTCATGTTAATTTAATTCTAGAGATTTTTGAAGCGCTAGGAGTAGCCTGGTAATGTAGTATGTAAAAAATTAAAAAGTTGGTAAAATAAGTATTAATAATAAAAACATAATTTACATAGATTGTGATTTTCTTTACAGATATATAATATAGTAATGTTCCACTGATATTTTGTTGTAAACCAGTATTTTTCATGGGTAAGTGACTCTTCGTGAATAAGAATTGCTACCACAGGATGCGTCACTGCAACTATACTAAAGATAGTCTTCCGCTAACCTGCACTTTATCTCCATCATCTCATTAGCTGAAAGCCCGGGTTCGAAGGCTTTGTTTGCCCTTCATAATTACTCCCCATCATGCAGCCTCTGATAGTGCCACTAATTCGCCATGCAGCCCTTCAAATTTGTTTAATTACAACTTGAGACGGAGGCAGTGAAGATTAATTAACCCACCTGGCCCGACGACGGGAAGTCCTGGCTCGATTCTGAAGTGCTCATGTACATGTCTTCAAACTGTAAACAGAGAGAGACAAGGCGTTTGAGCAGACCAGAACATCTTCACAGACCAGAGAGAGAGGAGAGGAAAAGAGAGAGAGAGGGAGAGAGAGAGAGAACGAGATAGAGAGAATCTAAACAATTGGACATTGTTGGTGTTTTACATCCAAATGTGTTTTCATTTCGATTGTCTTTGCTTGTCCATTCCTGTCCTTACTGGTCCTGACATTAGTGAGTATAGGGTAATTAGCACGCAATTGATTACAGATAAAATGGAACAAGGTTGTGACCCATATGGTATCCAACACGAGAAGCTTGCCGAGCGATGGCACCGACCTCCAGTGGTTCCCCGCAGGTGCACAGGAAGTGGGCAAGAGTGCAGAACAGAAATCTTAGGTTCCTGCCTCTGGGCCCAATCAGAAAACGGCAGCCACAACAAACCTTGACTAAAGGTAAACATGCTCTGCGGCAGGGTCCTGAGGGCTGTCCGACAAAGTGCCTGCTACCCTTGCCTCACAATAGATTACCAAACTCCTTTCGACTTGATTCCGCGTACAAGTCTGCATTCGAAAAGACCCGAGGGCTGCCTGGTGATGTTGCCTGTCCTTTTTTTCCAACTCAATTAAGGCAAATCTCATTGTCAGAATAATCGGATGCGACTGTAGTTATAGCCCTACAATCAGATGTCGTTTTCATGAATGTTTCAAACTCAATCGATCCGCGCCCGAGTTTGATTCCCACAGTCTTATGTCAGGAGAAGTTCTTTGATCTCAGGGTTCAACGGGGCCTTGGGTTAGCCACGTCACACACCTGGGAAGTTAAAACGAGGCCTAGCCTCACATCGGCTCACCAACGAAGGTGAGACATTCTGCCAGGCGATAAAAGAAAAATCCAATTTCTCCAGATGGCAAATCGCCTTCTTGTGAGGTGGTTCTCAAAGGTTTGCCATTTAAAGCAATGAAAGATGACTGATTAATATCAAAGACGAAATCAGTAATGATTTCAATGCCACAAGAGGCCTGTGCTACCAGACTTCCATTAGAAACCTGTCAGTCTGTGATTGGACCTTTGGAAAAAAAAAAGAACTCCAGATCCATTATCAGTACGAAAAGCCACAATAATGTAGCTACAAAACCCAGGGATAAATGCTGTCACAAGCTAAGCATGTGCTTGATTCGGTGACGTGTGAACTCATGCATTATCAGGCCATTCGGTGACGTGTGAACTCATCTTATGGCATTATCACCCTGACTGAAAAAAATAAAACACCTTGACCTTTTAACCCCTGAAGATGGCACTGAGAACAGATGTTCTATCACATCCCAGAAAACTGACAACTCAGCTGTTATAAGATGGATATTTTTGGTACAACTTGCTTACTGTATTTGTAGTTGAATTTTATCCAACTCCTAATTGCTCATCCTGGTCAGGGTGACCTGGAGTCTATCCCAGAATGCACGGGGCACGAGGCTGGGATAGAATCTAGCAGGGAAGCCAGTCCATAACTGGGCACAAGGCAGGACACTGGATGGGATGTCAGCCTATCACAGTACACATAATTTAATTTAATTTGGCTTAATTGTGGCTAGACATCTTAAAAACATTACCGTCTATGATTTTATAAATCCATTTCCTAATCACTTATTATGTTGTTACTGACACATGTTGACTTGTGGTTACTTGTGATTGCAGGGTAGTATAGTTTGAACGTTTTACTCTCAAACAGACTACTTCTGTCCATTGAACGCAACAGATTTCTTTGAATTCTTCTCATTTTCAGGCTCACCAATTTCTCCAAATCTACTTGCCTTATATGACCTATTGCATTTATTTGCCTTTTTGATTTGTGGGTTCAGTTGTCAAAGTTTTTGTAATTCTGCCCGGTCTTTGCACTGTGTCGAAACAAATCTCAATATCACCAAAGTAGCTGAGTCTTGAATCTTGAGCTAAGAGTCAGCCAGGTCACAATTCTATCTGGTGGAGATAGAAAACTCACCCCTCTGTGTTCTAATAGGCTCTTATATTTCCCGAAGTCATGAAAGCAGTGTGTGGCTCTGTGGGCTAAGCCTGTGTGCCTGTAATCACAAGGTTGCTGGTTCAATCCCAGCCGCAGCAGGTCTGCAGCAAGGCCCTTAGCCCCCACCAGGTGGCTGCCCTTCGCAGACAGCTTGCTCTACAAAAAGCGAGTTGAGGGAGGCAAGAATTTCCCCATGTGGGACGATAAATAATTAATTAAGTAGTATTTGTATTGATTTAACAAACACATTTCACATACTCAGCCAAGTCTCCGATCAACCCCCTGTCCAAGTCCTACAGGGTCTTCTGCACGGCCTTGGGGAATGAGCTCACTTACAAGGAACATCTGGTAATTTCAAAAATAAAGATGCTAGTCCTCACTGCAGGAAACCGACCGCGTTATTAGTTATGACAGCCATTGAATATTTTGATATTTTAACCTTCTACACACAGTTCACAACAGACAAGCATTATTTCATTCAGAACGAGGATTGTCGCCTCTGACAGGCGTGACATCAAAGTCTGTCGCCTGCCTGGGGTCTCAAGCCGTAGGAATGCCTAATAGCTTGTCACCAGGCTTAATAATCCGCAACAGAACCTCATAGCTGAACACTACTGAAAGCTGTCCCTTTCAAGAAAATAAATCAGAATAAATTTTAAAAAGAGAACGTGGATCAAAATTTGTAGATTTCAAGAGTTTTTCCTTGTAAGGATTTCAGTTAAATAGTCGACCGACTTTGTCTGTTGTTTTGTTTCGTTCTCTTGTCGATAGCTATTTAGGTTTTTAGCGTTTATATATAAATCACGGAAAGTTGCAATACTGTAAAGTAGAAGTTCATCGTATTGATCTGTGGGGATCTTCCAATTACATAACTTCATTCATTTCACACTTGTTTCGTTGACGATGTTGGTCAGTGAAAGGGTCGACCACGACTGCTGCGGTTGTCACACAGCTTGGTGTGAATGAGCAGCAAACTCTAAACCGTGACATGCCTGCCGTTCAGGCTCCTACATACCTCATTGCCTAAATAGCTTTAAAATATATCTAGATCTCTGGCACCTGTTTGAAACAGTGAAGAGGAGCAAAACTTCCAAAACAAAACCTAAAGCTCTCTTTCACACAATTTAATCAGTCTGTTAAGGTCATAGGCCATCAAAGGAAATTATGGTCAAATGGTCTTAATGTTGCTCTGCATCTATGATATTATGACAGTCAAAATGTCAGCCAAAAGATGTCAACTGTCAAACCTCTCTTAAAGTCAGCCCAATATCTGCAGTAACCATCCAATACAAGTATACCCAACTATACTATACTAGTATATAACTATACCAACTATACTATACTAGCTCACTGCATGCTCCTTACCTCTCTGCAGCCACTAGGTCACTGCATGCCTCATACCTCACTCAAGCCACTAGGTCACTACATGCTCCATATCTCTCTGCAGCCACTAGGTCACTGCATGCTCTTTACCTCTCTGCAGCCACTAGGTCACTGCATGCTCTTTACCTCTCTGCAGCCACTAGGTTACTGCATGCTCTTTACCTCTCTGCAGCCACTAGGTCACTGCATGCTCCTTACCTCTCTCAAGCCACTAGCTCACACTGAAACCTGAAACAACCTTAAATCTGAACCTGATTTTAGCAGATGTGGATGATATGTATAGCTATGTACCGCTTCCATTTACTGCTATCTGATTTAAGACCGAGACTCAAATCCAGATATCCTGCCCATTTAAAATGTATCATAAGGTTTATGTAACCCTTGTGTCAGATTTATTTGCATATACAAGGAGAATCATTTTGGAAGCATTAAAGTGAAGGAAAGACTCCCCCGCAAGTATGTTGACAAGCCCCCTCCCTGCACAGCTGGATGCACTGAGAGTGCCAGTGAAGAGGAGAGTCAGTGAGAGTCATAGCCACAAGAAGGGGTCTGACGCCTCAGAGGTCCTGTGCATGTGTGAGATAAAACAGAAACAGGGTGCAGACTTCCTCTGGATACAATAGCCCTACCATAACAGCTGCTGGGGTCAAGTGAGGCAAGTGGGGAAGGGACAAGGAACTGCAGACAGGAAGTGAGAGAAGTGTGACATTGGTGTCAGCTTCCCCAACTAGCATGTCTCTCTGGATTAGGGGGTGAGTCTCTTTGGATTATAGGGGTGCATCTCTCTGTATTATGAAGGTGTGTTTTTATGGATTGGGGGAGTGTCTCTCTGGATTAGGGGGTGTGTCTCTGGAATGGGGGAGTGTCTCTCTGGATTAGGGGGTGTGTCTCTGGGTTGGGGGCGGGTCTCTCTGGACTAGGGGGTGAGTCGCTTGG
>JAABNY020000082.1:15243649-15259615 GCA_015164015.2 Brevimyrus niger
GGTCGGTCTTCCGATCTCTCTGGATTAGGGGGTGTGTCTCTGGATTGGGGGAGTGTCTCTGGATTAGAGGGAGTGCCTCACTAAATCATAGGCGTGTGTCTCTCTGGATTATGGGGCTGTGTCTCTCTGGATCGTGAGGTGTGTTTTGTTAGAAGTGTCTCTGGATTGGGGAGGGTGTCTCCCTGGATTATGGCAGTGTGGCTCTCTGGATTGGGGCTGTCTTTGTCCATATATGGTCAGTTACATGGGACGCAAGCGGGAGTGTCTGATATTGTAGTATTTGTTTCTAACCAGTCTAATACAGGCAGTGGAGAAGAAAATTCTTGGGACATTCCATCCATCCAACTATCTGTATATCCATCCCTCCAACCACTGATGGTATGCAAACTGTTAGGTCTCTCAGGTGAAAAAATGACTGTTAAAATAAAGTTAGTCTTCACCATATTATATAAATGAGGGGAAGGAGGATTCATCAGTGGACAGCCGGGCATGTGGAAACCTTGTCTGCTGATGTATGGGGGAAAAGCTCCACAGTGCCCCCTATATACATTTGTGACAATATCAAGATGGACGGCAGAAGACAAAAAAAGACCCCGAGCTGCTTTCCTGTCTCCATTTGAAACCCCCTTGTCTGGAGAGGAAAAACCCAACCGCAGAGTGAACTCAGCCTCAGTACCACTGTCCCACGCCTTCCGGCAACAGAATCTGTCGCTAAAGAAACACTTTTAAAAAAAAAATAAATCCAGCATTACGGCTTGTAGGAAATATGCAGCGAATGCTACCACTTCATCCGAGCTCCAGCTAATGGGATAATCTCTACAAAATGTCACATGCATCACTCATTCGGAGCCATAATGGCAACGGGCAGACAGCTGGCTGCAGATCGGCCTCCTCTTGCAGCAAAGGACTCCATCGGCATTTTTGCACCCATCTATAAAGGAGTGAGACCAGGACACGGGCTGGAAGTTCACATATGGGGAAAGGGGGCCGGCACCGGGGGACGGATGCGGAAAGTGGCTGATGGGTGGGCCCAGATTGAATCAGGCTGGGCCTGAGTGAAACTCATTACTGCATGTTTTCTTCAACAGGAACAGATATTAACAATATGGTGACTGTAACAATATTATAGCCATGGGCATAAATTAAGGGAATGGGGGCTTTAACCCCCCCCCCCAATAATCAAAACCAGCCAATACAACCCCCAGGACCCTCATAAATGGGTAGAAACTTCACCCCCAATGCTCTTGTTATGCGCTTGACTACAGCCAAAAAGATTATAGGCTGGACAATTTACTGAAAATGTATTAAAACTGAAAATTAAAACTTCCTACTGACTTAATGTTACTGATGTTGGTTAATTCACTTAATACTTTCCCCAATGCACAAGTTCACAAACTGTCCCCTTTAAAAAAAAATACTAAACCATGTTCATTCAAGTGCCTCCAATCCTGTCCAAGCTAACATTAGTTTGCATTAGATCAAAGCGAATCATAAATGACACAAAGACTCAGCCAACAAACTGCCTTCATCCATAGCAGCCCGGACCTAAATAGAATGCTGAGTGCATCCGTCGGCGGGTCTGATCAGTGAAGACGACGCCTGAACAAAATGAGGTCAAATGTAAACGCTGCGGAAAAAAATCATTCTCAGACCAAAGACCACCGCCGATTTCTTTAATCCCTGGAGAAATTTAAAATAAGACTTTTTTTTTTCTCACAAAATCGTTTAACTTCAAATTATTGATAAGTTATTACAATCATTCCAATTCGCATTTGATGTAATTAGTGAAAAAAATAAAATGACAAATTTGTTTGTGTATTCTGTCTTTCACAAAACTGAAAATAAAGGTCTTGTGTTTATTGAATTCTTTGTTGATATTTATCACACTTCACAGTAAAATAAAGGTACTAAATGTTAGCATGCTGAGAGAGGGTGAGTTGGGGGGGCCCATGGAGTTTTTGCCATGTGGCCCAATGTGGACCAGAGTCATATTCTCAGAATTCCTTCTGGATGCATCCTACTAGTTCATTACATGCATTTAACAGACACTTTTATCTGAAAGGTGAAACCAGGCTGCCAACCATGAAATGCAAACCAGCAGCCTTCCTGTCCTGGGCACAGCGGGTAACTCTGAGCCAATGCCAGCCAACCAACACTTACGGCAAATTAGAATAATACCCCCATTACTATAATAATAATAAAATAATAATAATCTTTGTTTAAACTTGGTTTCGTCATATCACTTTATTGTTCTTCCTGTTATAATGCACAAATCCACATGATTTTCAGTCTTCAGGGTCTGCCTCAGAGTTGCCATGCTACATAACAGCCTACTGTACGACGTAGCTGAATATATCCATAAAATGAGTGCAAAAGTGATACCTGGTAGGTCGGCGAAGCTGAGCCGGTATTAGTATTCTGATCTGCTCTTTTGCTGAAATACAAAAAAAAATCCCATCCCCTGCTTTTATCAAGAAGCAACCGGCGTCTTTTGACAGAGATACTTCATAATCGCGATCCTCCGCCACGGCGGGCGGAAATGCGAGCGGGAGGTATTTTATAAACCAAGAATTATGTCCTCTAAAGAGGGACTATAAATGTCACTGTCAATCAATGTGTGTAACATGGGTTTTTTTGAGGTGTGGAGGCGGGCTGTTTTGAGTTAAGAAAGCTACACCCTGATATTGTAATAGGGTCCACTGCCAAATCGATATAATCAAATATAGATGAAGCCATCCGACTGACCAGCTCTCGTCAGTGTTCATAATACTCTCTCCACCACGCCATTCAACCTCTCCTTACTTCGTGTGGTTATTACATCTGGCTCAATACTATGACATGCTGATAACATAAATATTTTCGCATTATAATTTAATTCTATATTATGATTTGCCTGGTGAATGCTGTTAAACATTAATGTGATCATTTCACATTCAGAAAAAGAACCCAGGAATTACACTTGCTTAAATTGCGCGATTTTTCTATTAACACCAGGTTTTATACAATGAATATTATGGGTAGTTTAATTGAATATTACAGTATATTTATATAACATCATTCCTGGCATTGCTATCCCACAGCACACAGTTAGGCGATTAAAAATATGACCGTGATAGTGTTGTGTTCTGTGAAATAGCCATTAGCCCTCCTCAGCACAGCATTCTAAAATTCACCTCTCCCTCCAAGAGGAAACGTTTTTAATACGACTCATTTGTTCTGTTTATGAGAGATTTATACCTTGTCTGACCGCTTTGTAATATGAACCCGAGTTTGTTTTATTGTTCTGATTTTCCGTCCAAGAGACGATCCCATAGCAGCCATCTGTCATCTAACATGAGGATTCCTGGTCCTGATTGCACACCTGAGCTCCCAGTAACTGGCGTACAACCTATCACACTGATTATTCCCGCTGGTATTTATGTAGCTATTACAAATTTTCAAGGGGCATATACAGAGGCAAGGCCACAGGGGCACCAGCCCTAGCTGCATGCTGATTGGCCCGTGGAGTGCCTCCTCCCTTGTCACTCACTAATTCAAAACATATCATTGGCTAGGCTAATGATAAGGTTGGCCTTGCAGTATGAATTATGGCCCATCTTATGCCGTATGCTAGAATCACCCCTGCCTATTTGGCTATCGCGTGTATGTTTGGGGGGGGTTATAATATGTCCCCTGGAAAAGGATGGAGTATCAACCACTCACATACACACACACACACACACACACACACACACACACACACACACACACACACACACAGAGGTTTGTAAGTATATCTTTGTGGGAACCCTCCAGTCAATTATACAGGGGAAACTCTAATTACAACATGATGACCTCAACCCCACCAAAACCTAACCATGACCAAAAGGAACCAAACAAAATACAAGACTTTTGGCATTTTATTGTTTTTTGATTGCATTCACAGATCTTTGGGGGGGGGGGGGGCTGGAAAATGATCCCCACAATGTCAAAATAATAGGTTTTTATTACATTGTGGGGGACATTCGGTCATTTGTTTCCCGTGCAAGATTGTGGAGTGTAGCCACTGTAAAGAGAAATCAGCCCGGCCGAATTAATTAGCTATTAATTGCTGCTAATCAGTCTCAAGCTGTGTTTGTCACCTTTTTCATACCTGTTGTTTTGCACAAAACATCAGACACAGATAATTCTCACTAAATGATTAACCTTCAAAAATCCCCACAAAGCAGCAGATCTGTCACGTTGTGTAATCTATCAAGCTATTGCTCTTTTTTTTATATATAGCAAGTGACACATTTACGCCTGTGGTTTCAATCCTCGTCCGTACATTATGCGGCAAATGGCGTTATCAACTGTAAGGATTCTTCCAGAACAATAATAAGTGTTATTAGTACTTGATTCTGCCATTTGCCATCCAAACGGTTCCAAGTTCAGGCATAAGAATAATAATTAAAAAAAAAAACAAAAAACAAAAAAAACAAGAGAATCCATCACACCAAGCATCGTGAAAATGAAGTGATTTAATGTGATGTTCTGTAAATCCCTGTTTCTTTCCTGTACATACAGATAAGATCGGGTATGGCGATTATAGATCAGTATGGATAAAGACCATGTAAAGAGTGCTGAGGAAGCGATATTGGTTTTTGTTCTGTGAAACGGAACCTGCCCCAACACCAGCGTCAGAAGGCCTAAACCTGCGAAGGCCGCGTTGTACAAACTGCTTTTCCAAGACACCTGTTAAATTAAACGTGCCCTTGAGAGTTATTAATGCTCTTCTGCTCCGTGACCCTCCCCCCCCCCTCCCCTGATGGCTCCCGGTGCTCAGACATAACAGAGAAAAACTGGGAAACCAAAACTTTGGTGGTTTCTGACTAACGTTACTAAATGGCAGATCAGCAGACGTCGGCACCCAAGAGGGCTGCATTACGACTAAATTCTGCCGAGAGCTAAATGTCAACGACGGTTTCTTGAGGCCCCCGGATGAGACGTTAGCATACAATCAAGTGGGTCCCAAGTAATAATTAACAGCCCCCCCACCGCCCCCAAAATGTGATACATTCCCATTTTTCTATTAAATATGACTCAATGAAGAGAGTAGCGATTACTGGAAATACCCAATGTTCTGGGGGGGGGGGGGGGGGGGGGAAAAGTTTTTGTGCCAGGGGGGGTTGTTCTCCCGCCAACACTGAGGGGAACACAAACGGGGGATGCCAGACAAAGTTAAAAGTCATTTTGTAGACATATACTTCGGCTCGAATAATGCACAGCCTACATAAGTAGGTCAGGGTTGCCAGAAATATAATGGCGGTTATACCCCCACCCAAAACATTTCACATCGACTAATCCGTCCGCTCCACGTCGTTCCTCTGATCGCTGGCCACACCCCTGAGTTTCCCGCCAAAATCATATTTTATTTCAGAATCGTAATTTTCCAAAATCCCCGCATGGTCAATTTGGCCCGTTGGCTGATGCTCTAAGTCAAATTTATTACCGAAAGGAAATATGACTTTCGAGTCTAACAACGAAAAACCCCATTTTAACCCGGGGGCTGGTCAGGGAAGGCAGACCGGTGGTGGGTGTTTCTTCTCAAACCAGTATCCTCCAGCTTTGACGATAACCCTTTCAAAAGCTTTTAGGCAACTTTAAAGGGAATTCAGGGAGCGATACAGGGAATTCCATTTTATGGTGGTACGATCGCGTGGTGACATTTAAATATCAGACTCCATTTTGACATTTCTGCCAAGCTGATGATGATTAGCAGGTGATCTCTATGATGTATAAATCAATGTCTATCGGTTATGTTCCCACTTTGATGCATCGATGTGCCTTCAGCCGGAGAACCGGGTTATTAAAAGTATGGTAAATTAATTCATTCAGCGCCTGTGTACTAATAGATGATGAAGGGAATTGGTGACATTAGCAGCGCTGAGGTGGTTGTGCACACGGCACACTCTTGGAGACGACTGAGGGATCTGGCCCTTGACCCTGCAGTACCGCTACAGAGGAAGTATATTACTGTTACATTTAATTTTAAAGCCATTTTAAAACCAACGTGGCCCCGTACGGGCATCAGATTATAAAGAGCATGAGCAATAATTGCTACAAAATCATTATCATATATGACAGGTCTTTTAATCTCCTCACGTGTGCCAATACCCTCGCATGGAGTCTGCAGACCTATTGCATTTTACGGCCCCATCTCATCCTAACGAGCAGGTCCCACATTCAGTGAGGGCTTGCCAATAAGTTCAAGGCCTCCACCGGGAATCCATTTCATATCATGTAATATTTTTTGAGATAGGACTATGAAAGCATAAATGGAAAATCTGCATACGTACATTCACAGCAGTTCTATCTTGCATGATGCAGGTGTTGGATATAGGTAAAAGTAAACATTCCTCATCAATTCAAAATCGAGCTCCAACCTTCCTCTTGTGTTAGCTTTCTGTTCCTATCTCTTAATTAAGGCGGGTCCTTGCCGACCCGTGTATTAAATCAGCCATAAAATACCCTCAAAACAATAATTTATCATCCAATTTTGTTTCATTTATTGAGTTTAAATAGAGTTTCCTGATGCAGTACACACATTTATCTGGTGTTTTTATGCATTTTAAACTTATGAACAGATCGGTGCTGACCCTAACACCACAGGAAGGCAAACCCAAGCGTCTACGCTACCATCTTTGGCGACTATGCTACTACCGTTAACTGCTATAATCAGCAACCTCGCCTGCTCCTACCTAGCTTGAGTCATTTCATCCCACAGCTCATACATCAAGCATCAGTCTTCATTTATCAAACAATACGTTCAGACACGTTGTTGATACGTTAATGCTCCTCTCAGGCACCCATATGTTGGTCTGCTGTGGTATGGACGTAGCTTGTCGACTGATTCCTGGTGGGGGTTTTTTCCATCCCCTATTTTCCCATAGTCCTTCTGTGTTCTTATCACCCTCTCGTGCCTCTGCCGCCCAAAGCTAAGTGAATGCCCACCCAGTAAGAAAAAATGCTCTCCGATATTTATTAACGTTTCAGAGGTGAGCCAATCAGCAGCTAAAGGTCATTTCTTATGAAGAGCTACGATTAGAAGTACGAGGACACTTACAGGACCGATAAACGCTCTTTAAAATACAGCCACTCTGCATTTAAAATGAATCCGCTTAAAAACCGGTCCTCAGGACAGCATTTGACTTGCCTGAAACTCGGAGCACAGTCACCATGAAAGAACATCAGAAAAGGAGGTCACATTCAGCCACGAAGTGCTTCTCGTAACGTCTCCTTCACGCGAGCAATTAGGGAGCGCCTTCAGCTTCCACGCACGCTCTGCAGATTGTGCAAACGTAATCGCCACAACACTATTATCAGCTCTAATTGTTTCAAATATACTTGCAAAGCATTAATGAACTTAATCTAAACTCGCGAGAACAACTGTGCCTGGAAAGTGAAACGAATTGAAGCTCCGTAGTCATTTAAAGATACATGCATTTCAATGTAAATGTACAATGACATTAAAGATACAGTATAAGTAATGAGTCTTACTGAATTCCCCCCCATTACCGCCGACCCCTGGAACTCCACTTGCCTGAAAGGTTACATTAGGGGCATCACACAAAAGTGTGTTCATCTGCTGAGAGACACAACAGGGCAATGACTGTTTGTGTTTGCAAGGG
This sequence comes from Brevimyrus niger, assembly GCA_015164015.2. NCBI lineage: Eukaryota > Metazoa > Chordata > Actinopteri > Osteoglossiformes > Mormyridae > Brevimyrus > Brevimyrus niger. The sequence goes on from JAABNY020000082.1 coordinate 15,251,299, forward strand.
CAAGGCATAGGTAAACATATATTCTAATAGTATATTGTGAATATAAAGTCATCCAAAAGACAGCAGGCTTGTTTCAAAGAGCTAAAAACCAAAATTGTTAACCTTTCTTGCCTAATATGCCGCCTAACTTGCATAACAATGCCAGACAATTATCGTATCACTTAACGGTATAATTTTAAGCTCTGGACTACACGAGTAATTTAATTTAAAGTGTTTAACCTTTGGAAGAGGCTATTGGGGGCGTTCAACGGGAAAGAGAACGATTCTTAAATATAAAATTAACAATGAAGTTCCTGAGAAAGACGCATGATCTGCCCACAAAAAATGCCTAAAGTAGCGTCCTCCGGATTTCCGTCTGATTAGCCTCCGCGTCTGGAGATGTTGCAGAGAAGGTCTGTCTGTGCACAGGCGCACCCTCAGCAGAAGATTGTGCGGGGGGGGGGTGGGGTGGGGGGGGGGACGTCTATAAGACTCTTTAAACGTGCAACCAGAAAGTAAAGAGTGAGAGATAGGTCAGGTTTATTTTTATCACGACGGGTCGAGTCGAGTGTTTCATTTAAGTCTTTTAAGTGGTGAGTGAGGGTTTCTATTCTGTACTATTGCGCCTGGTTCGGATGCTGACAAGTGGCACTGCTCCATCGCATTGTCTGCTGGCTGCAGGCTGTTAGCGTAGCAGATGTGCTCTCCACGCGCGCTTGCGGCCAAGCGGTAAAATAGCAGGTAGGAACCCCCTCCCCAATTATTTTTGCTACCCATTAGGCACATAGTTTCTGAAATGAGGAGTTTGATCCCTCCTTGATATTTCCTTCTGCCCCCTGGTCAGTAAGATTTACCGTATTGGGACACCCCTAGTCTGCGAGATACAGTATGCTTCCCGCCCCCTCCCATTCATGGAAATGGCCGGAATGTATATCTCCGCAGCCTCGGTCCAAGTCGAGTTGTTTTCAGACAAACGTGGACACACCTCTCGTCGTCCTCGACGATACATCACTCACGCGTTTGTACGCACCATCACCTGCACCACGACGTAAAGTTATAAACCTTTCACCAAACTAACTTTTATTCATCGACATGGCTGCAGATTAAGTGTCGGGGCTTGCAAGGGCTGAGGCGTCAGCCAGGAGGGATTGGGTGGAATTGGCCGGGTGTCGCTTTCTCAAAAATGCATGCCGCTTTTGGATAAAATCTTCAGCTAAAACGTTCATGTACATCTTGCTGTTTGGTCAGACTTGGTATCCGGCCCCCTTTTCAGACTTACCAGGACAGGGAGGGGCTCTTCGTGCGTGTGACACCTCATGAACACACCACGTCCTGTGGCCTACTCCACACCCCCTAAAACTACCCCCAGTACCTTTCGCCTTACACTACAGAAAGGTCACATTGTTCTCACTCTTTCTCCACATCCTGGATGACAGCTTCACTGACACAATCCCCCAAAACGTCTGCAGACGCCCACTGGCCACCAACAAGCAGACGTTACTAAGTCTGAACTTGAGAATGAGCCGTTATTTGCTTTTCAGGCGAGTATAATTGCACACTTATTTTTACGTACCCTATCTCGCGTGCCGTTGAGGCATACCCAGCTACATGCAGGGCACGTACACGGGCTCAGTGGGTTTAACGTCAGCATCCAATGTCATATGTTTGCCACCCACACAACATTTCAGGCTGCTAATGACTCAGCTCAGTTGTCGAACAGAAATCGGACTATTTGGCGGTGGGATCCAAACCAGTGACCTCCGTTTAGAGAAACAGAGGCCTAACCTGCCGGACTACACACTCTCAGAACCTCAAAAAAAAAATACCTTAAAAATATAGACTAAAATCCCCAAAACAGTCACCATGATTATAAAAATATCAATATGCCGTAGGCTGTATGCTGAACAACAAAACAGTACAAGAGGTTAATCCAAGTTCCCCAACAATGAACAGTGTTGAGCTGTTTTATCTCATTAATCAATTGTTGCAAACCATTATATCACACCCCTATCCTTTGTCTGTAGTGAAATCCAGAAGGTCACCCCCTGATACACACTCTCCACCCCCTGATGCACACTCTCCACCCCCTGATGCACACTCTTCACCCCCTGATGCACACTCTTCACCCCTTGATGCACACTCTTCACCTCCTGTTGCGCACTCTTCACTCCCTGATGCACACTCTTCACCTCATGTTGCGCACTCTTTACCCCCTGATGCACACATCCTTGCCGAGTTACTTTGTTTTCTAGGTTTCCACCAGCTTTCTGCATTTCACACCCTCAACGGAATTGTTGCTTCACTGTGTCACCAACCTTCATCAGAAATCAGCGTCTTGGAATAAAGAGTCAGGCGGATCTGTTGGGCTGCCCTGGTGAAGCTGTTGAACCCCAGAGAGGATGCTGTGAATTAAGGTGGATGTTTGGTGGCTCTACTAGGACAATATCTGACTGAAATCCATTAAGTGATTGAGCAGACACTTTTATCCAAACTGACACAATTGAGAGAGCAGTGTCAACCAGTCCTTGGAGCAATTTGTAAGCGGCTTTGCTTAAGGGTTCAACTGGGATTTAAATCAATGGCCTCCGCATGTCACAGGCTCAGAAGCACATAATGCCCCTGGGCAAGTTTAAATTCCTAGCAGATACTTTTATCCAAAGAGACAAATTTTTTTTTTTTTGAGGAAGCAGGGGATACCAGTCCCTGGAGTAACAGGGATCGGGGGCCCTACTGAGCACAGAATTTGAACCAATGACCTTCCGATCACAGACATAGTGGCATCACCCATTGAGTCACATGACGCCCATAAGAAACTGTGACTCTTTCCCATGGTAAAAACCCTGCAACTGGGAGCAGACCCATCAGTCTGGCAAATGTGAGGGTGTTCCTCACTCATTTCTTTTGCTGTCAGGACACTCCTTAGACAACTAAGGTAACCTTAGACAACTTCTCTGTGCACTGAAAATGGCAAGGGAGTATACAGGGGCGGGGCCACAGGGGCACTGGCCTCAAATGAAAGCTAATTGGCCCCCAAAGTGCCCCTTCCTCTGTCACTCACCAATTTGAAGCGTATCATCGGCTAATGAAAAGGTCAGCCCCTCTGTATCAATTATGACCCCTCTCATGTCCACACCTTAAAATTGCCCCGAAGCTGTGGAAAGCCTAAGGAACATTTGCAGATGCTTCCGCTTTCTTCACACCGGAAGTGGATGCGCCGATTGAACGCCGAACCACGGGTGTAAAAAAACAGGAGTGTAAAAAAACAGGAGATGTTGCAGAGAATGTCAGCAGCTGCGATGTCCCATAAAAAAAAAAAGGATTAACATTTCTGAAAATGTGGATGCATTCTTCTGCTAGAACCTTTGTTTAGCCTGAAAAGGACACGGCAGAGAGGTGGAACCGACGCAGCTGAATGGCAGCCATCCAGAGAAGGCGGAGGAGTTGGCTTTGTACTCAGTCCTAAAACCCTGTGCCAGCTCCCATTATGGGAAATTTAATTTAACCTGCGACGCAATTAATTCAGACGTTGGGCTTATTTTCCGCATGCTGCAAGCCCCCATACAAGCCCTTATTTAAATATTAATCAGGCTCCTTTCAATTAGGGCCAATTTGCCTCACAAGGCTTGCCTCTGCTCCTGATTGCCGAAAAAATGGAGCTAACTCACAGTGTTTGAGCGTAATTATCGCAGTATTTTTATAATTCTGATACATCAAACGGAACCTTAATGAACCCTATAATCAGGAGGGCATGGCACCATCTGTTCAAGCCACAGAGTGGCACCATGGTAAGTTTTCACGCCTGTAAAAAGCTCAGCCATTCCATGGTGTGTGTGTGTGTGTGTGTGTGTGTGTTTCTCCTTAAAATGTGGGTGGAATCTATCAATATTAAGTGATATTGACACAAGATTATCCACATTCCGCGCTTAATTAAACGATGAATCCTAATGAAGCCATCCACGTCAATTATTAAAGCCTGCTGCTCCAATGAATGCAAAAGGAGAATTTTTTAAGGATACTAAGGATACCCCAGAGGCAAGCTAGTCTGTTTGACAAATGATCTCAGCGGGGGAAGGGGGGGGGGGTTGTTCATTAAGCATCCTGTAATCTGCAACAGAAACACACAGCCCACGCTGAAACCGTCTCTTACACAAACCTCCGCTCATGGTACAGACCCCAGCAAAACACAACTAGGCTGACATCAGTTATAGGACTCTATATAGGAATTCCATATACCAGCGTTTTTGAACCCAGCACTCAGGGACCCCCAAACAGTCCACATTTTGCTTTACATTTGTTTGGTTCATTCTTGTTTGTTTGATTTGTTCTTAATTGTTTGGTTCAGGTGTGCTGGAGGCTGAGTCTGGGGTTCCCTGACTACTAGGTTGACAAACACTGCCTTTTATAGCAAACCAGTAATTTTTTGATGATGTCAATAAATATGTTTCCTCCAAATAGCAAAGCAAAAACAAAACCTCACAGGTTCTCCGCGGCTGTGATTTCCTCCCCATGACAAATCGAATGCTGAAACCAAGAAGGCTATTTATATTGTTACTAAACTGAATGGTGAAAATGAAAAGTGATTAGAGGGGATTTCCGTCAAAATTTCACGTCTGCTTTTCATTTGTTCTGTTACGAAGGAACCGATACCGAGTAGCTCAGTGTTTTCCATTCCATTTGCTGGGATTTCGAATACAGCAAGTAGTCTGCAGTTTCATACAAGTGCCATTGAGCACTAAAATAAAACAGTTAAATAAACAGGAAAGGTTGGATAGAACCTGACCCTACTATGGAATTTTTATTTTTTAAGAAGTTGAGCAAATCAATCATCATGCAGAAATACAATGAACCATCAGATCAGTAATGATATGAGAGCATCTGAAACTTTACATTATAACTCAGAAATGTTTTGGGGAGTCAGGGGGGGGGGGTTGATTTTTAAACACAGAAATGCATAATACATCACTGAACTTCACTCATGGAGATAATAATATTAAGCTACCGGTTTAACATAGTTGTTCATTTAACTGTAAATGATACTGCAGATCATCTATCACGTTGATGTTGGTCCACAACACTCAAGCTCTTCTGATACTGATATCTAACATCTAAAAAGGAAACATTAGGCGTGCCAACAACTTTTACAGGAAATCTGACAGATTCCACCTATTCTTCTAAAAAGAGTGATGCAGTCCGCGACGCTCGGCACCGAAATCGGTACATGAGGGTCACAGTAGACGAATGGCGATGGTCCTCCTAATGCATCCTTCCCGAACCTGTTGTTTGGCACATTATCCCTGTTGAGAGATTGAGATACTGAACAATGGGACCTTAAGAGTGTTACTGGATGGCCGAATATCCCATTTGCTAACGCTAATATCCAATGGGGGTGAAGGACAGAAATGTGGTCTGCTGTGGTCACAAAAATAAACATGCCTTTTCCTAACCCTTCCCTTTCTGAACTTCACACACACACCAGCCTGACCAACATTACTACCCTATAATCTTAGCGGTGCCACAGACATAAATAGTAAATAGTCTTTTGCATGTCATTTTATAGGTATGTTTGCCTTCTCTCCCACATTCTTTGATCATTCATCATAAGAAAAATGAAAATGTCTTCCGCACAAGCCTGACCCAGCTGTAGTGTGATATATATGCCACTTTAAAAAGCCTTGTGCTCTTATTTTATAAAGTGTTACTGGAGCTGGGAAGAAAAACTGAAATCCTATTGATGTTAAATTTGCAAGTAGTTGCTAGGTAACCGTACTACATTTCATTTGAAAGCTTTCAGTCAAGATTAGAGTGCATTATGGGTCTAGGAAGGCTTCAGCTCATGGATTCAAGGCAAATATAAAAGTGTGTTACGTTTGACCATATTTTAAAATGGGGCTAAGTTGGACTCTTTTGGCTACAGAAGAACATTACTGTGTCTTTATTTAAAATTATGCTTTTTTTCCATTTGCACAAATACATTGGAAGGCTTCTTTTCACATATCCCATCAGGCTCTCCTTCAGACACACCCACACGCACACACAAACACACACACACACACACACACACTTACAGGTTTGTATTCATATCTTTGTGGGGACCATCTATTCCTTTCTCTGGGCAAAACCAATAGAAAATCCTAACAATGACAACTCTACCCCCTACCCAGCCCTAACCTCAACCTTAAGTAACCAAACAAAATACTTCATAGATTTTTATTACAGTCAGAGATTTTTTATAAAATTGAATTTCCCCTTGTGGGGACCAAAAAAAGTGGTCTCCACAACATCAAAATAATAGGCTTTTGTTACATTATGAGGACATTTGAGGCTTTCAAATGGGAGCCTTATAGAGAGTTACAGTTTTGGATTGTATGCCTATTGTCCCAGGGGCAGATACTCAACCTAATCGCATCAGCTACTGTGTGCGTGTGTGGGGGGGTGGGGGGGGGTTTTATAACATGAATGTTTTAACAGGCCTCCAAAGGCTCTGCTAGTGAGAGGCGTTCGGGTTCGATCCATTAAAATATCAAGTGGTAAATGAAATGATGGAGCAGAAAGATAATGATGAGAAACCCCAGATGTGGGCAGATCTAGAGTGTCGGAGTTTCTGTAAATGGAAACATTCGAGAGAGAATGACATTCAAGCCAAGTCGAGGACTGGCGTTTGCCGGGTCTCTCAGACGGTTCCTATGTGATCCAAAAAAGCAAAACAAAAGACCTCCCGCATTTACTAAGTCCAGTCTGAAAACACAATTCCCATAGGCCAAGCCAAATTAAAGACAGGGACACACACCTACAATCAAAATCCAATGCTAGAAAGGAGGAATTGGCCAGGAAACATAAGAGCAGAAATAGCATTAACATGGACTGGAATACGGGTCACAAAATTGCACGTTAACCTTTGTACTGAAGTTGTGAGGCCTGCTGGGGTGACTTCCTGAAGTCCCAAAACCACTGTCTGGACAACTGAGACACCCGCATGACCAACCTAGCCTAGGCCCTTTTTACACCGACATACTTAGCAGGCAATTTTGATCCAAAGTAACGTACAACCGAGAAAGCAGGATCAGACAGTCCATAGAGCAATTGGAGAGGATTAAGGGCCCCGCTGAAGGGCCCAACTGGGAAATCGCGCTACATACCCTGGGAGGTGAACTCACTGAATCATACACCACCGCGTTTTTGCTTTTAATTATTGTTCAGAAAACAGAACATTCTATGTCACAGAAATGGCCATTCATAATGGAGAAGGTGGCATTAATGGGGACCAAACGTCAGACCAGCTCTACTGCAAACCCTGTTCAAGGGTCCAGAGCGAAAATCCTAAAATCATTATAGCACACCTGCTACTGAGAACTCCCAATTACGCTGCCGGCCACTTCCCCTCCAGCAGAAGCCGTGACATTAATCTTTCAGCTCGAGCTTTGTTTCAGCGTTTTGTTTTCCTTTCATTATGTTGAGTATGGTGACCCAGGAAAAAAAAAAAAAAAAAAGAAGCAAAACGGCTTGCAAAATGACCTCTCGCTTTATTCAGCTGCTGTTTGTACTGACACAATCCTGCAGAATGAATCTCACTTACCGGCTCCTAAAATATTCAGCACCCCTCTTACGGCGCACTGAAACTTGAGAATGATTCACCCCAGTGCTTGTACAACCAATTCAAAGTCATTTTTTTTTTCTCTTTGTGAGCGTGTAGCATTATTCTTCAAGGTTGCGTAACAGGGATAATAATAACACCATTCTGCTGGGATGCTTCTAGCCCCCTGTCTCCTGGAGGATCTGCACCTTCTCCAGTCTCAGTGATTGTGTCAGCCTTTCACATCCGGGAGCAGAGTTATACATTCTCCCAAGCTGATGTGTGTGCCTCTGTGAGTAGGGTACCATATGCCCGCGATCAGAAGGTCGCTAGTTTAAATCTCACACTTGGCAGAGTTGTTACATCTTTAACCCCCTTTAAAATGCACCAGGGGGGGCTGGATAAATGGCTGATCTCACGCTCAGACCCTAAGCTTCACTCTCACCTCTACGTGTGTGTGTGTCTTAAAAAGAAGAGCATGATGGGATACGTGGAAAAAATTAATACTATCCAGTGTAACTGATCAAAGGGCGAATAAAGCTGGATCACTTGGTAAAAATCAACAGCTCAAATCGGACAGTTGATTTAAAGGACGCCTGGGACCCACGAATCAACATAATTGTAATAATCTGTTCTTTCAGACATCAGGTCCGGGTGGGGGGGGGGGGGTTAGGGGTAAAAGGGTTGTTTCTGGGGTGCAAAAAAAGGGGAAATCCGGGAAGAACCAGGATGAGAAAAAAAAAAATAAAATGAAGAGAGAGGAGCGAA
>JAABNY020000082.1:15259715-15275014 GCA_015164015.2 Brevimyrus niger
AAACAAATCTTGGTTTGGGCGGGCTTGTGCGGCGGGGGGGGGGGGGGGGGGGGGGGGGGGGGGGGGTTAGGGGTATACAGGATGATTCATGGGTGCATAAATAGGAGAAATACGGTAAGACCTAGGATGAGAAAAAATAAACTGAAATGCAGAGAGAGGAGTGCAGAAAACCCAGTGTGCTACAGGGAGGAAGCAGCGATGTTAATTCTGCGGCCTTTTGCACAAATGCAGTCTGTTAAGCTCACTCCATTTGATGTTAATGGTATATTATTATATCTGAATACACGCTGGGGACACTTTGGGAGAACAGATAAAATGGACTGTGTACATACAGTCCCCCACTAAATGTTTCAGACTCAGTAGTCTCCTTTTCTAAGAAAAACAAAGGGCACAGTATAAATAAAGTAAAATAAAAAGGCCATTTTAATGGTAATTTAGATCAAGTTACATGCCTAGTATTCCAGAGACGGGGGCCCCTCCAAGGGGGTTGACTCACTAGCTAGAGGGAACCGCAGTGCTTTGTAATTATTTCTCCTGCAAACGACCGTTTATGGCCCGGCCATATTTATTCTCGCCGAATAACATTCACTAAAAGCAAACATGCGTAGCTATATAACGATGCCTGAAATGAAAAGTATGACTCAGAATTGATGCCGAACATAATGAGGAAGTTTTTAGGACTTTGTTGTTTAAAGAATAAATTTGATTGAGAGTCACCATCAGACTATAATAGGGATTCGGACCATTCAGTTTAACATCTGGCATTCAGCATAGCAGGACCCCACAATCCAAAAATACCAAGTTGTCAAGCACTGTGCAAAAGTCTCAGGCAGTCAAAGGCAGATTAAGCAGTTAAGAGGAGTGCTAAGTAAGTACAAAGAAAAAAGGTACAATTAAACGCTATAAATGCAAATAAATAGAAGAATAATAAAAATGAAGACTTTCTTCAGTTCTCCGAAAAGTCACTGATATCTCGCTGGATGGTTCGTTGAACACCGCTTCAGTTCCCAAACCTCTCCTCAGGGGCACCCCAGACATTCCAATATTTAGTTATATTTCACCACTTGCTCAATTAATTAACTTATCCCTCATTTGTTAGTCATACAAGCTACGTTAGTGGCCAGCAAATACACAATGCTGTACATCTATTGATCTATTGCACAGTGTTGTACGTCTATAATGCAGTGTCTGTTATTTAAAAGAATTTATACCGTTCAGTGGGCTAAGCCTGCGTGCCTGTGATCAGTGGGTGGCTGGTTCGAACCCAGCTTTGGCATGTGTGCGAGTCCTTGAGCGAGGTCCTTAACCCCCAGCTCCCTGGGCGCCACAACAGATGGCCGCCCTTCGCGGACAGCTTACTCTTGCCTACAAAGAGCAAGTCGATGGAGGCATAAAGAGAATTTCCCCACGGGGATCAATGAAGCACCAATTATTATTACTAACATTAAAACCACCTGCCTAATATTGCATGGGTTCCTCTCGTGCCACAATAACAGCTCTGACCCTTCAAGGCATGGACTCCACAAGACCCCTAACAATGTCCTGTGGTATCTGGCACCAAGACGTCAGCAGAAGATCCCGTAAGTCGTGCAAGCTGTGAGGTGGGGCGCCCGTGGTCCGGACTTGTTTGTCCGGCACTTCCCGCCGATTTGAGACCAAGTCAATACCTTGTGCTGTTTTTCATGCTCCTCGATCCATTCCTGAACAATTTTTCCAGCGTGGCAGGGTGCATTATCCTGCTGAAACAGGCCACTGCCATCGGGGGAATACCGTCGCCATGAAGGGGTGGACCTGGTCTGCAACGTCGTTTATGTCGGGGGCATATGTCAAAGTCACATCCACGCGAATGTCAGGACCCACGGTCTCCCAGCAGAACATTGCCCAGGGCATCACACTGCCTGTGCTTGGTTTGCCTTCCTCCCATTGAGCATCCCAGCCCCACCTCTTAAGCGGGCAAATGAAAATGGCCGTCCACGTGACATAACAGGAAACGCAACTCATCGGACCTGGGCCGCCGTCTTCCATTGCTCCGTGGTCCAGTTCTGATGCTTACATGCCCATTGTAGGTGCTTTCAAAGGTGAACAGGGGTCAGCATGGGCCCTCGGGCCGGTCTGCGGCTACGCAGCCTCATACACAGCATGCTGTGGTGCACTGTGTGTCCTGACACCTTACTGTCAGACAGCAGTAACTTTTTCTGCGATCCGCGTCGCAACAGCTTTTCTGTGGCATCAGACCAGACTTGCTTGCCGCTGCTGCCCACGCGCATCGGTGGGCCTTGGGCGCCCATAACCCGTCGCCGATTCACTGGATGGCTTCCTTGGATCACTGTTTGTAGGGCCTGAGCACTGCCTACCAGGAGCACCCCACAAAACCTGCTGTTTTGGAGATCCTCTGACCCAGTCATCGAGCCATCCTAACGTCACCCTTGTCAAAGTCGCTCAGATCCTTACTCTTGCACATTTCTCCCGCTCCCTTCCTGTTTTTATATATAATAGCAGGCGCAATTTTAAGAAGATAATCAATGTTATTCATATTTAATGTTCTGGCTGATTAGTGCATATCTCAAGTTCTTTTTATTCCCGCAAAGACAAAACCACAAAGACCTGGCCTTAGACTTCCATGCTGAACATTCAGTAATGATGAGCCGGTGTTCAGACCGAAATCACATGCTCCTTTAGTCTGTGGGTAAAAACACAGCTGGAAATGCTAAGCTTCCTGTCCGCCAACATCGAGTTCATTGACAGGCTGTTGATACACAACCTTCGCCAAGCTGATTTCACCCACTGAAAGCTCTGACCTTTTGTATCCTATGGTAGTGAACCCTTGTAGCATTTAACCTGTATTTGCTCAGAATAACTACGTATCATATTTAACCGACGATTACATCAGAGCGGCGCAAAACAAACAACATTTATTGCGACATGGGGCTCAAGGGCGAGTCTCTTTTGTTTGACTTGTTTGCAGATAATGGTGCCCCTGCAGCTGTCCCTGGTTTGCACCCTATATTTATACCTCTCCGGTTATTTAGTCTCCTGTTTACTCGGTACAAAGTGTACAAACACCAACGGATCCATTACGGCAGACTGATCTGGAATCTGTTCGGGCATAATGTTCTGTCAGCCTTGGACTGGCCGGCAAGACCACCTGAACAGATAGAAAATTAAGTCTTAAACAAACCAGACATTACAAGCTGCGATCAAATTCTGCGTATGCAGACATTCATTGGGTTTATGCTCAAGTCAAATGCATCTTTCCATTTTCCCATTAAACCAGTTATTTTGGTCAGGATCACAAAGACAGTTAAAGTGAGAGCTAAATAATAATCCATCCATACATCTTCTATCCCAGCTTCTCCAATGCAGGGTCAGGGGGGGTTCTAGACCCGATCCTAGAAGCTACGAGCACAAGGCAGAGAACAACCCAGGATGGGGCACCAACCCACTGCAGATATTATTATTATTATGATTATTATTAATAATAATAATAATAATAATGGTGACTTTTGGAGCTAGTTGAACATATACAAGTGTCTTAAAGACATATTAGGGAATACAGAAAAACAAAAATTTAATGTACCTATATATGAAACTTTTATGTTGTAAATATATCACAAAACGAGTATCCGTCCGTTGATGAAGTGGGTTTTGGAACAAGTCCAAAGTCTATGGCTTAATATTAGTTATTGTGACAGCTTAAAAAAAACAATATATTTTGGACTGATGGCATGATGACAAAAAAGAGAAGAAAAAAGCGACAAGAAAAGACGAAATGAAGCAAATCTAGAGCAAACAATGATGCGCGGGTAGATGTGGTTTTCCTTCCTGAAATAACAATCGCGCATCGAGCGGGCGGGGCACATTTCGCGGGCGTGGTGTTTAGGGGGCGATTCGCGGGTAAAGGCTGTAAAACCGTTTATTAGCTCTGCTGTGTGTCAGATAAGAGCCGCTTATGAAACTTCATCGTAATAACCGGTTTATGATGTTCATTCCCGATCAAACGCCAGAACATAACAAAAAACATTTTAAGTCGGACAAAAAAAACAAAAACAAAAAAAAAACAGGCGAAATTCGACCTGCTTTATGTCGAGATGTTCAATCCGTGATCTCTCCTGCAGATCTAGGGGTGCAGAGAAATCACCTATTACCCATCACCTCCGTGTGGGTGAAACGCAATTACGTGTCAGTTTTTTGGTTTCAGCCATCAATTAGTAAAAGTGTTTTTTTTTTTTCTCAGTGCCACAACTGAATCAGATTCACATGAAAAAATTCTGCAGGGAGCCCCTCAGTCTGATCTCTCAGGTGTTCACAGAAAGCCTGCTGTCGCACGGTTCCTCACCGTAAACCTGACACCACCAGAAGGATCTGGAAACTATAAGAGCTGGTAGGTGTCACTTCATCTTTAGCTAGCAGGTGAAAGAATGAGTCACAGGCTGTTGATCAAGGCTAATAATGCAGAAGAAGTCAGAGAGACGGGGACGGTATGTGTGTGCCTCTCATCGGAAGGTTGCTGGTTTGAACCCCAAGTCTGGTAGGGTGATGTTATAACTGGTCCCTTCAGCTATGCCCTTGACCCCCCCAGTCAGAGACTTCGCTCTCTGATCCTCACCCGTACCTCACTTTGACGGCCGCCCAGAGTGCCAACGTCTGAGGGGGCGCCGACTTGCCACCTAATTTCACGTTGCCTCGGACCGGGGCGCCAGTTCTGATGCTCGCCTGGGGGCCCCACATGAGCTCGGAACGGAACCGGACAAAAGCATCGGCCAAATAAGTACGTTTTCAAAAGTGTTTACAGACCACAGAACCAGGATCCAGTCCACTTACCCTTTACAATCATTCGCATTCAGGCACAAAAGATACATTCAAATCCAGCTTATTTGAAGACGCACCATGGTGCAGTTGGTAATAGGTGGTTTAGTCTTAGCAAAAATACATACCACAGGAATTGCCTCTTGCCTTCTTAAAAGACCTTTATGTGAAAATGATTTCAATATGTTTGTACTGAGATTAAACCAAACAATTAAGGCTGTTCGAATTTCCTTCGCCATCTGTTTGGACGTGTCTGTTTTTCTGCCTCAAAACGGAGATTAATCAGACAGTCATGTTTGGATCGTCACTGGAAGCACATAGCATACTGGGATTCCTTGAATGGGTCCCAAACCCAAACTCGGGCCAGCTTCTGTAAACTATTGGAGAGGGGGAACCGTTCCGTCCCACAAGCCAAAATGGCAAAAACACATGTACAGATTTCATGATCATTATGTTGAGCTACTTAATGAGTTGATCTTTGGCTTAAATTCTCCCAGACAAGATGAGCTGACAGGCAAAGATAGGGAGTCAGTTGTATAGTGGATATAATCTTATTCTAGATCAGCCAGGGCTGCGATCATGTGCCAGATTTTAATTTATCGAGCTAACAAAAGCAGCTGTTGTCAAAATCTTTCCAACATAAGCTACATTTATCCCTGTTCTTAATAAGCATAAGGCCTATAAGAATCTGAGCGCACCCGTTCCCAGGTAGGGAGAGACTTCGAAGGGAGCTGATTCCCTGCGATTGGAATCCAGAGCGATTTTCTGAAGCTGCTGGCTTTAACCCTATGCTGCTTCTTTAGATCCGTACGGCTTTCGCCTTTTCTGCAGGTGAAACACTGCGAGAGCGGGAGACGTATGACCAAGACACCAACCCATGCTTCCAAGAACATGGACATCCATTGCGTGAAAATTAAGCTGCAGGAATTCATCTGCTCTGCAATTTACTTCCATGCTCCAGAGACCCACACACCCAAAATAACGTGTCACAGTGGCTTCCAATCGCACGCAAAAAAAAAAACGAATCACCATTTTTTCCCAGTTTATTTTTGTCATGTAACTCTGGTGTGCTCTAAAACATACTTATCGACTTTCCGTGAAAATCCTAACAGTATTTATAGTGTTTACAGTGTAGTCGGGTTCAAGCAGGACTTTATCTTACTGCTGTGCAACATTGAGTAATGTGTTAAATCAAGGAGATGGTGGAAGGTCTCCCAGGGGGTGTGTGTAAGTCAGAGTGTGCTTATAAAATGGCCTGAAGGGGGAGCTAGTGATATCAGCAACTATTAGGCTGCGGAGGACTGTGAATTCACGTTGCATTAAAACATCCTATTTTTAGCTAGCAGATAGTGTGATGGTTAACCACCTTGACCTAAGAGAGCAAAGGGGTGTCCAATTGTGTCATATTTTTGAGATAGTTATTTAGACTGGATTACTGCAGTAAGACCCAGCCGTATATGATAACATGCATGAGGGTACACCTGATTTGTGCCCATTGCATCCTGGGATAGGTGCCAAGCTCCCCAGAATCCTGTACTGGATAAATGATGTACGGATGGATGAACAACTTGTATCTTATCTCGTTGGATAAGATGGTGTTTAAATCAGCAAAATGCTAAGAGGATGATTAATTGGCACCCTACAAATATCTAACCACCTATAATTTTCTTAAAATAAGTACCCACCCCTATATTCAAATAAAATCTCAGCTGCTGTAATTTCAGGCTTTCAAATCCACGGAGTTTAATAACTTGGTTCCCAAGCTGAAGTTTCTGGAGAATTTTCCGTAAAAGTACCCTTAACTGTGCACGACGTTTGGGTAAAACTGACGCACAGCTACCAGATGACATGGTGTAATTAACAAAACCACAGTCATATTAATTAGCTGGAGCACAAGCACAATATAACGCGCACACAGAGAAGCACTGCACTTCCAGGACAACTTAAAGGCGGCGTTTTTTTAAGCTGTGTCAGAGTTGAGACTTTCGAAATTTGCCTCACAAAAAAAAAGTGACATCAAAACAGCACAAAGCTGATGTATGTCGGGGCGGACCTGACACTGGGGTATATTGTATGTCATAATGCAAACCGGTCAGACACATAGCAGATCCGGAGTCTGTGATATTGTCATCTGACATGTGGGCAAATCAAACATCTCAAACAGGTGCCAAGAACAGTCTTTTCCCCCCCGAAAAAGGGATAATGCACAGTGGCGTTTCATACCACTAAGTGTATTTGACCAATAATATTCAATATCTTTACTGTGTGTGTGGATGTATAATCTCACCAACTGTTTTATTAATGGACATTAACATTCAGGAAATAAGGCACTGCAGTGGTAATGATTAGATGAATCGGCCACCATTCATATGAACGCCTACTTGATATTTCCACCACGTTCCTCTACACTGCATTTAAACCCTGATAAATTCGGGAGTCACTGGCCGGACCAATTGTTTGAGTTTAAAATGCACTAATTACTCCAAACGCCGAGTATAAAGGTCACCTTAATTACATTGTTTCCCCACTGCTTCAAGACGCACACATGAATTCCACACACGCAAGGCTTTCAAAGATCATGCCGTTCTTCGTGGTGTTATTTCTGACTGATGGCCACCTCTGACCCTCCAGCCGTTGGGTTTAAAAACTGACTCCAAGTGACTCAGAGATAAACAGCTACCACAAAGACTACAGACATCTGGAATGTAAGAAACATCACACACAGCATTTAGCAACGGACCTTTCATTTTGACTTATGGTGTTGTCTGGCAAGACGCTGATTGGGATCTAAAGATCTGAAGAGAAACTAAGAGCATTGTTGTCTACGCTAAAATGTGCCCGTAGATGTATTAGGTGATCAGATGAATCACATTGAGGCAAATCCCAGTTGTTCTGTGATTCATGGCAAACAGAATTTCATCTGAATTGTGCTTGAATCCGCTTGTCTATTATATCCCGCTTAACTTGACTCGGCACCAGTGTAGGTTATCAAAACGGCATAAACTCGCGGAAAAAATATGCTCAGTATGAGGGTGCGCAAATCCTTTGCAAGACTCTGTCGTTGAGCCTTATTGACAGAACATCTGGGATATCGGTGTGAGGTTATATAAATACTCAGGAGGGAAATCTGGAACTTTCTTATGGATATAAACACATGAGACATGATGACAGGGTCACCTTTTCAAACCCTAACCCCAGACTCGGAGGGCCACCCAAACCTGCCATTCTCATATAATTAAACACATCTCTAGCTAAGACACACGCCACACATTTCACATATCGCCTTGTCGGCATGAAAACAAACTAAAAGACATGGTTTCCTGTCTGATTTAAAGTGCACTTTGGGTCGTAATATAAAAAAAAAAAAATGTGTTGGAAAAGTCCAGCAAGCTGTGATGTCTTGAAGGCCTGTCGACTGGGACACCGATTCTTTTACCCAGCAGAGTACTTTGATCCTAGAACCCGAAGGTATAATGCAGTATCAAAGTACATACATCACACAAGACGTATAACTTATAAAATCCTTTTGGAGGTTCTCGTCTTTGTCGCACCTTACTTGAAGAAAGGAGAAAGAATAAATAACTGTTCTATGACTGATAGTAGATTCTGGAATGCCAAAGGAAGACAAAACAAGATGTCAGTGAGAAAATAACATTTCACCCGGCGAGGATTATTTAAATGGAAACAAAGGCCGCGCATCTCTCAAGAGAAACCATTACGGAATCAGAAACGGAGCTGCGCGTTTCAGATCGCCTCAAAAAGCTGTCGAAGTAGAAAAATCTGTCGACAGGTTGACGTTATCACTTTTAGAGGTTTTCTTCCACCACAGATTGAGATTTTTGCCTGTGGGAAAAAAAACACTAAATTCTCATCTTTCCTTTGAAAGGGAAATCTAGCAAAAAAATAAAAACTGCATTCCCAAAGTGTTATTAGAATTGACACCAATTATCGCTTTCCTCTGTATAAGAAGTCTTAAGGAGGTTTTTTAAAATACCGCACTCTACCATCTCAGACGATTATAGACTATCATACACCACTAGTTTGTCAATACAAACACAATCATTTTAACAAAAAATAGACTCAAAATCACACTCATGGTGGATCAATAATTAAAAGAGAAAGCAAAAGCCATCCGAGTTTGAACTTCATTGCAAATATGATTTTATGAATAATTAATACAATAAGCATTTTTATATTTTGTTTTGGAGTTGTGAGGGACACCTAATTATGGCCAATTAGCACTTTGCAGTTATATAATGTTATCTTTTCGTGGCGCTAAATGATTCATGAGAAACCAGTGATTACATGGAAATGACTGGGGGGGGACGGTTTCCCTCGACCCATAAATTACAGGACACACTAATTGACACAGACAAGCAGGCATCAAAGTAGCGGTTTTTGTTGTCAGCGGCAAAAAAAAGCCAAGGGTCAGCTCTGGGTCCCATGTGAATGCGATGAAATTTCCATTAGGGTGTGTCTGGAATGCAATTATGAAGACGTGATATCCAACATGAGCAGAACTCTTTTCTAGCTTTATGTTGTGATGTATGTGAGTCAAATGATGGCTGTCCTGACATGTATCCCTTTAAAATGTCAACTCTTCGCTACGTGCTAATTTTTTACGAAATAGCTAGCGACTATACAGAGGCCTAAACCTTCCTCAAGTTTGACGACTCCCTCAGCATCGGAAAATGTTTGCTTGAGGAAAGCTTGCTCCATGACTGCTATCATTCTTAACCCTCTGTAAAGAAACCTGCCCAGTGCTCAGACAATGATATGATTCAGTATGACGCTGATTAAGCCCCAGGCATGCTTCTGCTCGGCAATAAAAAGACCAGAAAATACATCCAAACCACACCTCAATAAGGAAACACATACCCATACAGGAAACATCTTAGACCAACAATACTGCCCGTGTTCAATAGCACAAATAAAAATATTAGCTTAGACTCGTCGTACTGGAAATTAAATACTTTCAATAAAATTACTGCTGGCAACGGCTAGCTTGCTTTTTTTAGTCAATTGAATTAGATATGAACATGTTAAGTGAGTAAATTATATAAAGCTGTACTGTAGGTCTGTTGTAAATTGTAGTTATTACATTTATTAATTTAGCAGAAGCTTCCATCCAAAATGATATACAGTTGAGAAAGCACAGTCAGACTCTGGGGCAATAGGAATTAAGAGAAATCAGTAGCTCAGTGCTGACGATTACTCTGCCGGCACTGGGATTTGACCTGGTGACCCTGCAGCCTCAGGCACCGAGTGCTGAGTCACAGAACCACACATGACCCCTGTGCTTTTCGTCTGCAGAGTTTAAACGCTTCCCTCAATGCGGCAGGTGAGTTACCAAGACATCACAGTAACCTATTTCGATTTATGTTCTTGTCCTCTTACTCAGACCTCTGCTGTAAGGATAGGAGGTGATAGGGTTTCACGTCTACTGTATGCTGCCTAGCGGGGCTATATTCAGGGTGCTAACAGCCTTTTAAGGCACTTTTTCTTCCAACCAAGCACCGTACTTTTGAAACTTCAAGAAAATACCAAAAGTACGGTACTTCAAGGTTTTGGTCTTCTACGGATGGAAAAACTGGTACCGACGCCTAATAACATCACAATGCGAGGTGGGGTATTTTGCACTGAATCTAAAAAATGGCTGCAGTGTATTATAGGGCTGCATGATGGCCAATATTAATACCAACATCCCATGCTGTGCACATTGTTCATCAGATAAACTGAGATCAGGGTCGTTCCTACCTTTTCCTATCCACAGGTTTCTGTAGGAGCGTACGTAGGCTGCCATGACATACCACTACTTCCGAAGTCCGGTTTTATACTTTCGGTTACTCAAAGCGAGAGCCAGCCTTCACTTTTTGATGCAGAAATATACATCCACAGTCTGTATTTTTTTTTCAGATTAGTATATTCTGTGCGCGTGTGTATATATATTATTCTACCCTTGATTAACGCTCTGGCTCGGCTCTACAACTGCTTTAAGAAAAATAAAGTCGCCTTCATTGTCGAGTAGTACTTAATCAATTTTGGTGCTGTGCAAGTAATTATAGGCAGATCCTGTATGTCTGTTATAGCCGAACAAACAGCCAAAAGCGGCCCTGGGGATCGAATTGTTTGCGAAATACCGTTATATGCGAGTCCGCTATATCCGATGCTATTTCTGCATGTTCTTAAAGGCGCGGGGCCGGGACCAGCGGACCTCGTACGTTATAGACGATATTCCGTTATAAGCGAGTCCACTATAACGGGATTCTACTGTAATTATTTTGGAATTATTTGCAATGCTAAGACGTGATTTTATAGGCTTTATTATATTGGTTATGTAGCAATCTCAGCTCTGTTCTCCATATTATAGAATATCAGGCAGAGGATAAATTACTTGAGAAAAGGTGGTTTTTATTTTCTGCTTTCTCGTCTTGCTTTTACTCACAGAACTAACTACGAGATTCAAATTTTTATATATACGTACAGTATATACAAGACGTTTCCACCCCCGATGTGTTGCCATTTACGCCAGGTAATAGAAACTGCAGTGAGAAACATTTGTCAATAGTGA
This sequence comes from Brevimyrus niger, assembly GCA_015164015.2. Lineage (NCBI taxonomy): Eukaryota > Metazoa > Chordata > Actinopteri > Osteoglossiformes > Mormyridae > Brevimyrus > Brevimyrus niger. The sequence continues at coordinate 15,271,093 of JAABNY020000082.1, forward strand.
AGGTGTAACTCCACAACTGTCAACAACTGCGCAAGCGGAAGTAAAAAAAAACGTCTTCCGCTATAAGTCAGTGGTAATGGCGCTAACTCAGGAATACTGTGGTTACTCAGGGGCGTCAGAAACATTTTGATTGTGGGGGGACACTATAGCAGGACCCTAACCCCAGATTTTTTTTTTTATAATGAATTAGATGCCGTATGTGTATTCTTATATTGATCAAGTGGAATGGATTCCTTTCGCAAAAGCAACAGAAACACCACTGGGTGAACTAATGTTTTATGTTAAATGTGTGTGTGCGTGTGGGTTGTGTGTGTGTGTGTGTGTGTGGGGGGGGTCCAAACGAATAATTATGAAAAGGTATTTAATAGCGGCGACGCCCATGTTTATACTGTACATCCAGGTAGGGGTTTTTAGTTTTGACAAAACATACTCACTCTGTCATAGGAACAATAACGTGCCAAGCTTTAGAATTTTAATGATTATTCCTGTTAATGATTATGCAGTATTTTTGTTTCAAAAATAAATTCACCTCAAAGTTCACCTCCACTTTTGCATGAGCCCTGCTTCTGTTCTTCGAGGGCGATCAGAATCATTTTCATTTTTACTGTTTAAATCACTCCTAGACAGGTTTGTGAGAAATTTATGTTGAGCTACTTTGTTGCTTCATATATATCGCAAAATTTATTACAACAAAATCACATTGCAATATTTGGAAATTTTCCAATGCCATGCTGCCCTATAGTTTGTTATACACAATACTTTTTTTTATTTTATGTCATGCCATCCTTATCTTGTTATATATTTTCTTCCAGCTATAGATAGTTTCAATCTCTTCATTTGTCCACATGTGTTATTATGACCTTTTTTTAGAGGCAGGCCATTTTCATAAGAAAGCATTTGCAAGTCCCACCCCAAAGCACTGAACTGCCAAAAATGTACCCCAGCTGGTTTGGTACTTTAGGTACTGGAACTTTTGGTGCTGGTTAATGGACTGGAAGTCTGTGGAAAAGGGACAGTGCCGTACCAAAAGTATGCTACCTGTTGCGGTGTGAAAAGCGGCCTAAGAAATGATCCCAAGGGTGGGGGCGGGGGACACTGGAAAACAAGGTCGTTATGGTGCTGAGAATCATAAAGAAAACCAGCCAGGTGTTTTTACTCAAGAAAAATGATGCTGGAGCCCCTTTGCGAAGAAGGTAAGCAGAGTCGTAGGCAGCGGTAAGGCAAGGCCACCTGGCATGACCGATGGTATCTGCAGTGTTCGATTGAGAAGTGTTCCCTGTTTATCATGGGTTGCTTTGCCACACAGCATGCTTCATAATCAGCGACACACAGCTACTAGGCGAACACGAGTCTCTATTATCAGTTATGACATCATTTGGACCTTGAAGAAAAACTGCCAACTACAACCTGCTGATTGCAACAACCACAAAGTTCGGGTTTGGCGACTGGTGACTGGAATATTATCCCATTAACTTTAACAACTTCAAGCCTCCGCACTCCATCGAGACTGCCATGTCGTGCAGAAGTCATTAGTCTGAAATAAATCATTAGTTTTGATATTAACACTCCGCAGTAAACATTTTTTTCTGCAGATTAATAGCAGGTGATCAAACAAGCCCTCCCTGTTAATTTCTCAAAGGTAGTTTCTCCAGCTCTCCAATGCAGACATTCAAAGCCAAATCAGTTGGAAGAATCGGCTGACATTTTTACCGCTGGCAAAACACACCCTGTCCCCTCTTTTTTCAAAATAATTTTTTTTTTTTTTTTAAAAAAGCAGTTTATTGACCATAACCAGATGTACAAGCTTCTCGGGAGTTAAATATTAACTATTAGGTTAAGGCGTGCATCTGTTGAATTTCCTTGTACCTGTATGTATGTACTCTTGCTTGACATTCAAGTTAGTCATGGTGTAGTGATTGTAACAAATTAATGACCTATACAAGCTCATTCTGATGTGGCCTTTCGTATTATAGAACATAACATTCATTTAGGCTGCATGGATGCAATCATATGTCCACCAAAAGTGAAAGTGAAGTAAATTTACCTTGATAACATCAATAAATTGGGTAGTGTAATTTAAATTTATAAGCAAACAACATGAGTGTTCTTGATAAAATGCTACACAGTGAAATAAATTACATTTTAATTTATGCAAGATGTCATTCCTTACAATGACGTTAAATTAGTGGTGACAACTGCGGGCCAAAAGGTAATATTTCCAAGCTTTTGAGCAATCAAAACTGCAGAGATTAAAAACCATACACAAAATGGGCTACTCAGATTTATTTAATGGAAAAGCCGTTTTTTCTTAGAGGACAACGGACAACTGATAATATCCAGGCTTCCAGTTTACCGCTGACTCACAAGAGTATCAGTTTAAAACAAACACCTACTTATCTAAAAACGTTTCTGTTCCCAGCTGTAAGAAGGAAGGCATAAACCAATTTCTTATAAATAACAGTACTGAGTGCTGATAAAACGAACAGTTTGAATCCCCTAATTACCACATACCGAATGGGGGTCAGTAACAAATGAACAAGCAAGGTCTCAAAATGTCACGCTACAAGCGGACCATTGAATAATCTGACTCAGCCGCCTACATCTTCAGTAAAATGTTCCCTTTAGACGACTTGCTAAAAGTTTTCGGTCTGTATCTCTGTCATATTTCCCTTGAAACATCTCTCAGTGTTCTGATCATTTTGTTTCTATAAATCTTTCGGGACACCCGCGGCGGGTGTGCGTTTAAAAATTGGACATTCGTACTGACAACTGTATAAGCAGCCCATTTGAAACACCGAAGACTGATATTTGGTAAACTTCACAATCACGAATTCCCAAGCATTAAGGGAATGTAATGGCACAGAGGTCTTATACCATGGTTTCTTCCCAAATATACCACGATGCTAATAAAGTTTTTAATTGTATAAAAACTTTTAATTGATAAAACCAAACAGCAGTTTGAAGAATTAAGTAGTTGTTTGGTTAATTAAAATATATGCTATAAAAAATATAACATGCAAAAATAACAATGAATATGTTTTAAAAATAAAATAAATAAATAAATAAATAGGCTTATTTGCCTAAAACATAGCCGTCCCCACCCTCCTGATTAGAACACGTTGGCTTGGAAAAGTTCTGGTTTCCATGGTAACGGGAAGTGGTGAAGCCAGAAGACAGGAACAGATGACAACTCGGAATTTTAAAAGAGGTCCTTTCAATGTCTGTCCTTTGATTGCACTGACCACGCATTGGCCGGTTTAAAACAGAGAGAAGGGATACCAGTTTGAAAAAACATACCTTCCTGAAACAATGTTATTCTTTTAAATAAAATGTTAAAATATTTTCTACAGTGAAACAAATAAATTATAATACAAAATATTACATTTCCAACTAAGCCCTAAAAGGGGCATGGTGTAAGAAGAAATTTTCCTCTTGGAATAATTATCATCAAATGATAAAGCATACCGTGACATTTGGATTTTATCTTTAATATATTTCAGTTAAAGTAAGGTGACAAGAAAATAGTTTTGACTGGGGTTTTGTTTATTCAAAACTTAAAATATATACCTAGGAAATTGTTGTTGTTATGTCAAATTCGCTCATTGTTTTATGTAGGCCTTGTGAAAAAAGCAGCTGTTTAAACATAGTGAATGGCAAGCTATAATAATAATAATAATATTAATAATAATAATAATAAATCTGAGCTGTCAGTAAGTTTTTATTAAGCAATTGATGCAGGCCATCCGTTTTACTTGCTACTGGTGACGATTGGTAAATAAATGGTTAATTGCTCAATTATCCTGTGCATTATAAATTGTACTTAGGACACTATCCAAGTATATCATAAGTTTTAATAAACTGTTAAACGGGATTTCTTCAACATGCATGGCTTCTACAGCATGAATTCTCTGCTTTTTGGTCT
>JAABNY020000082.1:15275114-15288093 GCA_015164015.2 Brevimyrus niger
AAGTTTTAATAAACTGTTAAACGGGATTTCTTCAACATGCATGGCTTCTACAGCATGAATTCTCTGCTTTTTGGTCTCAACATAAGGCAAGCAAACAGAGGTACGTTATTATCTAGGTCAGCATTTTCACAAGTAAACCCATAGGCTTTTTTCAGTGCTGCCTGTGACCCGTCTTGGAAAACGACCGTAAGAACAACGAACCATCGCAACCTTGCGTTTATGTCACCGAAAGTATCCCCATTGAGTAGCGATCTCGGTGCTGTAATCCAGTGCCGAGGTGTCCTGGCCACATATCGGGGCAGCATCCATTTCAGCCAATTTGCTGTTTGTGCGCCCGCCCCCGTTTTCACAGAAGTCTTATCAATCTAGAATCTCACAGTTATGACCTACAAACTAGGAAAACTCAGCAGGGGCCGTGCAAGATTCACCTTACAGAAACTGAGTAGCAGGAGTCGATCGGTGTCAGATGGAACATCCAGAAACATCCACGACAGTGGGAAACTAAATAATTACAAGAAGGATACATAGGTATTAAACTCATATTTCATCAAAAAGTGGTCTCAGTAGTTAAAAGCTGAACATTTACTCGGGAATCTTCTGATTAATAATTAATTAATAATTGATATCACGATGTTTTGACCAAAACCGCTCTTAATACAAAAAAAATTTATGAATAAGCCATGCGTTACTTCAAATTGAAAAGAACATTACCTAAACCGTTACTTAAAAATGTGACGTGTAAGAATCGAGGCTTGCCGTCAAACAGCGTTCTGTAAAACAAGAATCAGTGCTGGATGTAGGTATGGACAGAAGTGGACGTGGGGTGGAATGTGTGCTTTTTGTTTCTCCGCAGATCACATACAAATCCTCGAAATTACTGTAACGAAACAGCAAACTGTCTAAGCGTGTGTGTGGTGGGGGGGACACTGTGATACCCAACCCCCGCCCAGGATCCCCCTCCCCCTTTAACATCCCCATCCCCCTTAAACATACAAGGACTAACCTTACAGAACAAGACCGGCATTATTTCACAAGGAAGATCACCAGTTCTTAAGCCAAGGCACCTCATAGTTCTATATGCAGTGCATAATGTAAAATCAGCACTTTTTATAAACGTAAATTTTATCCCCCGCAGGTGTATTTGTCATATGTTCGATACTCATGACCACTCAGTTTCTACTAAAGAAAAATACCAAAAACGTGCATGATTTGCAACGGTACAGCTCCATCTGTGGCAACCTTTGGCGAAAAAAATAATCCTACTAACATTATGTGATCAAGAAAATGAATTATCCTCCTAACTTCGCAGTTAATCGTAAAGCGTATTGACACAAAGCAATCCGTCAGTCTCTTGTAGTTTTGTAGACTGCCTTACTATGAGTTACAATGCATCAATGCTTTCAGTTAAATGTAAAGTTGTCAAACGCAGGGCTGAACTGAGATCTGCATGCGAGTGGGCTGTTCGATGCTAAAGTATATGGCGAACGCTACCAGAAAGTACGTATTGGAAGCCGATTTAAATAAGTATTAGTGTCAATAGTAGGGTGCCGGTGTAAGTGTTTTTTACAAACTACAATTGCAACTAAGAAATGTGATTCAAATTCCGATTGGTCGACGTGTCATTCAGCTCATAAATAAACCACTTCAGCCTGTTTTAGATCGCGTTGTCATGCACCTCAATCACATTTTACTCTACAGAGAAGCGCGTCAGTTTTGCGTACATAACTTTACATGCATTTGCTCGTTTTAAACATATCGGCAGCCACTTTAATTCAAACCATCCAGCAGAAGTTCATTACTCTGGCTGAAGTGTCATCAGACTCCACCAGGAGGAAATTCAGGACTAACTTTTGTAATTATTTTTCTTACTGAGATGCAAAGAAGGAAAAGAGACGTTAATCACCTTATTGCAATAGTAAGGGTCCAAGCGATGCGAGGGTCCCAAACAAGTCGGATCTGTGGCTGATGAAGGCTGGGGTGGAGGAGGATAAAACCTTACGTCCATTTCAGAAGAAACATCAATCAATCACCTCCTATTCAGTTCCCCTTCTTTTCTTGCAAGAGGAGTCGGCACAAAAAAGAGAGAGAAATCGGCGCGCAACTTAAAACCGAGGTATTAGTAGTGCTGAAAATTGTCTCTGCCTCACATCCGTTCGCGGTTTTGAGAAGAAAAAAAATTACTTTAGATGAACCAGTACCACAAGGTTTCTGAAAATGAATGTATACCCAAGTGATGGCTTTTGCTTTTTTAGGCGATCGCGGGCAGTGCAGTCGCGGAGAAGTTGTCTTTCTTTGACGGTATGAGATGTACTGGCAGTGACTGGCCCGTTCACTTAGTGAGCCAGTGTCCTATTTGCTTATGCGCTCCCAACATTGCACACAAAAGACTGCGCACGAAAGTGCGCGTATCGCCGCATTTCATATAGGGGGCGCTACTTAGACACACTCCACATGGACTGCCCGGCTTTCTATCAGCGCTCTGCTGGCCGATTGCACATGATGCATTAAGATGAAAACATATCTCATAGACTGTAAGACTGTAAATAAACAGCCAGCTCCTATGTCCCAACTAAACGTACACTAACTACTGATTATTATGGATTTCCTGTCATTACAATTGGGTGACCATTAAAATAACTTGAGAGCAGCATGTTTATAAATCGTTAATCTTTAACCGTGGAATATTATAAAATATTATTATTATTAGATAATAACACTATATTAAATCAAGTAATTCGAAAGAAAGTGTTAAACTGTATTAATCAATGACAAGTTACATTGTAAATATGTTTTAGGTGATTTATAACTTAATCTCTCTCTCTTTCTGTGTCACACACACACCCACGTGAGAGTGGGGACCGCTCATTCATTTCTATGGGAAAAATGCTAACGCTAACTATGACAACCTTTACCCCTACCCAGCCCTAACCATAACAATAAGTAACCAAGTAAAATACATGAGTTTTTGTATTTTTAGCTTTTCTATTGCAGTCACAGATTTATAAATATTTTTTTTTGAGTTTAAAAAACGGGTATTCATCATGTTGTGGGGACAGTATGTCCCCATAGGATAAGGTATACCCCCTCACAATCACTAAAATACTTTTGTGGGGAAAGGTATGCCTTTATGGCTAAGCGATATTTTTGAGCTGCTCCTGTACTTTCATTTTTGGTGGGTTTATACCAACCGCAATAAAAAATAAGAGAAAACAGCAATATTGCCAGCAATAAATAATGCCACATATACGTAGCACCATAAATAAATGAGCAAACAAATTAACGGCCTCCAGCTGCTATATAAACTCGGTGTAGATTTAACACCACATTAATAACAGCGTTCAGACATTCCACTGTGATGAATGAATGTCACTGGATCCCGAGCCCGTCTTTCTGTCTTGCATATGTGCCAAAGACACGGTGATGAGTGACCGTGGCAGAGAGTAGTGCAGATACAACAGTGTGCCGGCGCCACAGCGCCCCCTATAGGGCAGAAATACAACTGGATGTCGCACAGTGTTTAGGTTTACTGTTTTGCTGTCGATATTTTGCCCTGATATTTGCCTAAATGCTTTCGGCCAACTAAAGCTGAAGCCTCATGCTTGCATTTTGTTGATCACCGCTAACTAAACGCCCTTGACTCAGGTGTGGATTTCCTGCCTCTCATCTCTGAGACTAATATCCTGTGATATCGCTCATCTTTCATTTAAAATCCGGCCTGCCACCCTGCTGTCTGCCACACAGTGGATGGAGCGTTTCCCCAAATGATTCACAATGTTCCAAGGTAGATTCACTCCTCATCCATTTACTCAGCATTATGCCAGCTAACCAAACCTTCCCACCTCCCGTTTAACCTCTTTGGTCTGACTGAATTTCTCCAAATTCGAGCAGGCAAACTTATGTCTAAATCTTAAACAGCAGATTCTGAGCAATGGTAAAACAAGGAGATGAGACAATATATCGAACAATTTATGCTAAAATAATTTAACGAATTTACAAAAGAGGTGTCTCCTAATAACCAGCTTTCCGATGGCGGGTTACGGAAGAACACTGTGTAACGCCTCAGTCCAGTCCTTCGCTTAATGAAAAGATGCTCGCTGTGCTCTTTGTACAAGTATGACAGCATATACATTAAATGTGTTACTTTCTGCATATCCCACCCTGCTCTCCTATTTCTTAAGGTACACGCACGCATACAGAGGTGAGAGAGAGGCTCGTGGCACGTGGGCAGCTGCTAGGCTAGCACTCCCGGAGTATTTTCTGAGGCGTTAAAGATGTTGTTCAGGGACTCAATGGATATATGGCTCCAACCGCTGAACATGGGATTAGAACCGACAAGCTTCCGGTCACCGGCTTAGCCCAGTGAACCAAACACCACTGCTCCCGATAGCATTACTGTCATCTGTCAAGACTCCCGCTGCACACAATACTTCCCGGATTCTCTGTCGAGATGCACGATAACTGGAGTCTGCTAGTTTAATACCCCCCCCCCCCCCCACCACCTTAAAAGTGTAAGGAACACTTTATAGACAATGACTTTCCCACCTACTCAACACCCTAATGTAGCACCTACACCTACACAAATGTAGCTAGCTCCTGTGCATCCGTCAGCATTAAATCTGCACATCTGGTGTTTCACATTTACAGTGTCAAAGTTCTTTATTCCCACAGTATCATTAGCGAGCCAAATGGGTGCAATAACCGGTCTGATTCAAAATCTCAGTCAAATAAGATTCACATTAGCCCTTGGATTTTCCCTTAACATTTTTTCTTTAACGATAGTTTCTGTTTTTTTTTTTTTCTTTTGTCGCCGTTATTGATTGAAATCCGCCGAGCAAGCAGACGCGTCAGTCAGAATAAGGAAGCAATTTTGTAAATCTAGCTAATTTTCATGCTGACGGTGAGAGTAATTATGCCACAGAGAGCCACTAAATGATAAATGAGAAGCTGCTCTTGTGGCGCTTTGAAGAGCCTCATTGTTTAGCATGACAATGCAGGGTAACCCTGTGACCTTGTGACCCCATGACCCCTGACCCACAGCTCCAGAAGTCTTGGTTTGAATGCAGCCCCATCTCCGTGCGTGAAGTTTTCATGTCCTCAGAGTGTTTCTTACGTCCCCCAGCAAGTGCGTAACCCTGAAAGAGGAAACGTCGACATATGCAGGATTATCCCTGATTATCCCTATTCATTCTGGGACAGGCACAGATTATAGGGTCCCTATCTCAATAATCAGATGTTTGTTATATTACTTATTTCTAACATTTATATTAATTGTTTCGTACCGGGGGCATTTCTGGGATTCAAGGTAGCAGCACAAGAGGGACTATAATTTATGCAGAATTGGTGAATGAGAGGGAGTGGGCCACTCTGCTGGCCAATCAGCTTTCAGCCGGGGCCAGTGCTCCTGTCACCCCATCCCTGTCTACACCCGTGTCATTTAATAAAATGCAATGCTCTCATTTATACAGGATTCCTTAATGAATGGAATGTGGGGTACCGATTAATGCCTCTCAATTGGAATTGCCACATGGAGGAAGGAGATAATTGAAGACTATGGACACCAATAAGAATTTGCCGCCATAGCATGTGGGCCAATAGCACGGAAGGTTGGAGAGTACATACAACAACCAAAACGTGCTTAATAAATGAATCTACATAAGAGAAACCCAGGAGAAAAAAACATACCTTTACAAAGCCCGTGTGGAGACAACAGTAAAGAGAGGTAGTGTCTGGTAACAACACGTACTGTAGTTAGCATTTAGCTGCAAGCCTTAGTCAGCAGGACAGCCATCCAGCAGGAGGGCTTCTTATGAGACCCGAATGCTTCTGCAGAAACAATGAATACCGCAGTCAATTGTGGTTCCCAGACATGGAATTTGAGCAAAACTACAAAGTCGAATGGGATAAAGTTGACGTTAGCAGACGCAGAGACTTGTACAGTAGCTGTAAACGCTAACCCTCTCCTCAGGGGCCGTTAGCGGACGCAGAGACCTGTACAGTAGCTGTAAATGCTAACCCTCTCCTCAGGGGCCGTTAGCAGACGCAGAGACTTGTACAGTAGCTGTAAACGCTAACCCTCTCCTCAGGGGCCCCTCAGCCACTTCATGTACAGACACCCCTCACTTAAAGACCTACCTGCCGTATTAACGACCACCCGGACTTACGGCCAGCTCTCCGACCAGTCGCTACTGCATGCCGTACAAGCAGTCTGGTTGTGGGAAATGCAGCGCAGCATCGCAGAATAAATAAAAATGATTGCTTATATTCACGGTATGCAAACCTAAGTATTGTATATTAGAGTTGATTTCATGCATATACACTGTACACGATATATTAGAGTATGCGGTAAATTACTGTATAAACATTTATAAATATACTAAAAATGTTACAAATGGTGCAAAGGCCACATTAAAACAATATCTAAAGATGGTTTACACAAACCAACTACCGGTACAGTATGTCGGAAATCAGTAAGGGACGGCTCCTCGCTTACCCAGCGGTTTCTTTAGCGGCCTAGTCAACAAAAACATGGGCATATTGGCCAGTTACTGCAGACACTGGGGTGATATAGGCGAGGTTTTGAAACGGCTCGTCTGACACACTTTGACAGACATAAAATCATAGCTTTACGCCAGCATAGAGATCATTTAAACATCATTTTCCTCAGCAGCCTAAGGCTTTTGCACAATATTGTGTACACATGCACTCAAAAATACATACCTTTACATTTATGTGTATATACTGTTTATGTACTGGTCAAGACTAAATTGGGGTAAAATGGTGATATTTTTTTAAGAACATGAGCTAAATATGTTCTAACATCCTTGACAGCTAATGTCTGCTTCAACTAACCTGTCAGCTTTGACACCAGAACAAGATGCTTCATCCGCATCCACTGTTCCCGAATCTAACCCAGTAATCTGGTGTTCCCCGATGTCTGTGGGGACCCACAATCAAGCCCAGTTTCTGTTCTCTCCGAGCTCCCTGACAGACAGTCCACATTTTCACTCCCTCCAAACTCCCCAAAAAACGCGCGCTGTCTGTAGCAGCCCGAGGACCATATTGGAAACACCGCTGTAATCCATAAACTCGCTCGATATCTAGCTTTCCATTTCAAACCACCTCACACATGTAAGCGGCACACAGACCTGCACTAAAAAGAGGGAAACGCCGGGAAATATACTTGGGATCGATGAAAAAATAAAGGCAGCTGTTTAGGGTTATGCATCTCTTGCTGGATCCTGTTCTTACAGAGTAGAAATAAACGCAGAGCTGTCAGGACTGATTATTTTCACCGAGGCTGTAATGGGTCCCGGCCTAGCCGAGAGGCGTCATCTCTCATCGCCGCTTCTCCTTCCACGTTTCATCCAGATTATTGTGGAAAGATGTTTCAGTTTATGCCCATCCGTTGCACCGAATTCGTTTACTTTTTTCCCCCTTTTCATTCATTACTTATTCCTACCGCAATTCAGTTGTTAAATGTTTATGCAAAGTTACATGTACATCATAGACACAAATTGCCCAGCTGTTGCGGTTTAAATCAATCTTATAATATAATATTTACAACGTCTTCTTTTACATGTAATTTTAATGTACTGAAAATCTATGATAGTAATATTTGTTTTTAATACAAATTCATTAATAATGTATAGCGACATTAACAATGTCATACGAAAGTGCTATTTATAAAACCTGCCTTTATCACCCCCAAAAATCAAGCACTTGATCAAGTGTGTGTAACATTATAATAGCACGTTTAGTTAGCTAATATATAATTCTTGATGTTAATTAGCATATTACATGCATACTGAATACTGTACTATCACGCTTATGGGGTAATTAAGAAAATATCGATTATTATCTCCCTTAGCAAGGCTCAGCCCCGACGCTGAGAGCTGGCAGCCATACCTTACGGCCGGTAAAACCATCCTGTCGTATTTCCACTGTTCACCCAGCAGGTTTTCCCATGATATCGTTAGGCCACCAAGTAGGCAAATCATCCTTGTTAAAGTATGAAAACCTGATTTTTCTGTAATGCGGCTGCTTAGCGCGTTCACTGCAGCACCCATTTGTTGCGCGCTCAGACTCAGGCGCCGTTATCGGTTTGCGGGATTTGCACGTTCCAGAATCCGCGCTCCTTACCACCTTACTAATTGGGGTTAAGATGACTGACAAGATTCCTGGGGACAGAATCAACCGGCCTACAGGAAAAGGAGAACGGTCCGAGTGTTTTTCTTTTTTATTGTGTGTACATATTTTATCAATTCCTGTAGAAAACAAGTGCCAACGTAGACTGTTATGTTCCCGAATGTGGTCCAATTCATTAAGAACTATCCAGTTAAGCATTCCTGCATGGTATGACTGCCACGAGGCAGCTTGATTTCTCATCTAAGCATAATCGTTTGCGGAGTAATTATACGCGATAATTATCATCATCTGTTAATTATTGTTAACGTAATTAACGGCAGAAGAGGCTCACTGTGAACTCTGTCCCTGACAGTCTGCTCTGAGGTGCAGGAGGCTGTGGATCCTTATATACCCCTGACATCTGCAATGGCTGAATGAAGTGTTTACACTGTCACACGTCTCCATATAGCTACACTGTCGCTGTCATTGGGGGAATGTCAAAGAACTGTCATAATTAAATGTAAAATAAAAAATACTTATTAAAGACTCCCTAAACCTTTTGCTAGTAATCCATCCACCATCTAGTAACCACTTACCTTGGTGACATACCTATCACCAGGGACCTATCCCATGATGCACTGGGCACATGGGATGTCAGTGTACAATATATAGACCTAGACCTAACTGCTGTCCACTTAGCCTGGTCAGGGAGGTGGGGGGGAGTTTCACCCTGTTTAGTTCATAATGATTCCACATCACATTATATTATCATTTTCTGATATATTACAGGGTTACATTTATTATTTTTTTCTCTGACCCTCTGAAAATAATTACACGTCAGCCACGGCAATGAGTGGAAAGGGTCGAGTGAGAGAAAATAAACCACACTCTCCCCCCATTTTTCCGCGTTCGAAGGAAACATTCCTCTCAGATGCAATGAAGGGTGTGGCCCCGCCTTCACATGAGCTGGTCCTTAATGTCTGCATGATAAAACGACCGCTCCAGAAAACATCCCTGGAAGAAAGGGAACTGGGTAGCTAAAGAAACGAAGAGCCAGTCGTTTGGAGGATGTGGTATTTTATACCGAACTACTCCCCCGAGGGGGGCGGGCAATCCCATGCATTCATTAGGTTCAGAGTTCACTCACGACTCCTCCTTGATTCGCATTATTCCCACAGGATGAGGACACAAGTACACAGCCTGAGCCGTGTTTTCTGTGGCTTATCCTAATACGAGGCTTTGCCGAGGGGCGGATTTGATTTAGAGTTTGTAATTTAATTACCCGGGTAGGTTGTGATACAGAACAAACAGATTTATCCCTCTGTTGTTAAATGGAGGAGCTCACTTCATTACTGTTCCAGAATGTTCTTGCGAACAGTTCCGAGCTTAAGAGATCTGATTACCGACTCTTTAAGTTATATTAAAATGTGCCGGTGGCCGACTGGAGTTGTTCTCGTCCGGGAAAGGCACGGTTCTCATGTGATTCTCCCGATGCCCCGTTCAGTATCACTAACGACGTGAAATTTCTGACAGGGCGGCGAATATCTGACATCCTTGTGTGGCACAATTATAGAGATTCATCGGAAGGAGCTTCTCTTTCCCTGTTTCTCCATCTCTTTCTTTTATTATAATGAAAGAAGTGCCCAGAAGCAACAGAATAATACGACACCAATCTTTTATGGATCCTTTGGCCCAGAATAATCTTAGGCATACATTCATCCTAATAACTACCTTGTAATTCTCCCTACCCTCTTATTAAAATGAAGCCTCCGTCTCTGTAGTACCTGGCAATAACGTAAAACAATGTTTTTACAATGTTCCTTTTTATTAGGCCAAGTGTCAGGCATTGTCACTTAATTATTAAAGAGTATTAAAGAATGTCGTTTGACTTAACATTGCTGCGATGAGCATTCTATATTTGTAAATGGATAACCCCAACTCACAGGGATTCATCTTTTATTCTATTTACAGATTCAGGCACTAAAACCACACTGCAGGTGGGACTGATCGTAAATTAAATGAGTGAGTATATTAATACTGGTTTGAGTGAGTATATTTATACTGGTTTCTCACCAAGATCCTTTTTGCAATGATAAGTGATTACAAATTTTCCATGTTTTCCCCAATGTGGAGAATATTCTTGGAAGTAGGCGTCTGGCGATCCAAAAGAGTCTTGATAGCAGTTTTTAGTTTAAAATTTATTAGCTTGAAAACAACAGTCAGGTATGCACTGTTACTGGATGTGACTTGTGTTTACACTAATATTTGTATTCCTGTAAGATTGTTTCATATCCCTCAACTACAACAGATGTCCAAACGCATTTAATTACCTTTTCAGATAGATACTTTCTAGTATGGAACATATTTCTTATCCTATAATATTGCATAGGTCTTGCAATAATTTCTAATATTATTTTTAAAAATAAGCTTTTCATTTATCAAGGACACGCAAATGATCTGATCCAAGTGAGTATCGCTGAATTCCACACATTTACATATAAATTAAAATCTCCAGGGACAGTGGGTGAGACGGGCTGTTGTTTTATCACACGGCACACGCTCGTTAAACGGGTTGAATCACATACATTGTTAAAAATCACTCCGTTATTAATAACCGGCATTCTGTATAAGTCAAGCAGACGCGAGAGCATCCAGTGTGTGCAGTACAGTGTTCAGTGTTGTGTCCAGCTTTCTGAGGGCTGGTGCTTAAAGGCCGGGTAGTTTGACGGAAATGTGGGGAGGAGAATCCTGTCGCTGATAGCTGGAATACCATCACTGCGAAATGCAGGCTGGCTGCCAGTGCGGGGAATGGTGACACTGCTGGTCACCCTCTCCCAAGTCACTGCACAACCAGAGCCCCCCAATCCCACTGCGGGGTGTGAACAAAAGTCAGAAAATTCTGCCATCCTTCAGTCTGCAGCGGTCGAAGTAAGATTCCCTGTCGCCGATTAAACTAACAGCCGTCACTACTCATGTGGAAAGTTGAGCAGGGGGGGAATTCTGGGTATTTAAAACAGAGTGTTGTGTGACTCAACAGGTCAAGATGCTGCATCCATGATCAAAAGCCCATTGGTTCAAATCCCATCATCAGCACTGGGCCCTTGCGCAAGGCCCTTAATCCCCTAATGCATGTAAAATGTTAGTTTTTTTAACGTTTTTTTACGATAATTTCCTGCAGCAACCTAACTGGCACTGATAGCTCTTTTAAAAACATTACACTCACATTCAAGGCCTGTATATGACCTTCCAAAACTGAAAACTAAGTAGATCGATCTAACAGGACAAAATTAATTCATGTCATGATTTAGAGCATGTATATAAAACAGGCGCAACTTGCATTGCAAGATTTCCGTCACAAATTGTGCAGGGCTAATGGCATGAATGAATATGGGAAATAGCAAGACAAACCACAATGTCAACAGCTGGAACGAGCTGTAGTATATAAATAATCTTTAAAATTATTCTGGGGGTATTTTATTTTTTACTGGTATTAATTTTTACAAAGGATGAAAAGGTTCATTCAAGCACATTATAAAAGCTACAATAGAGCACTGCATGATTAAAGACAACACTGCACCGTATATTTCACTGCAGTGCTAATGTGCGATGTCCTACACTGCAGTACAGCTGCAAAATATAACATGTACTGTGTGTGTGTGTGTGTGTGTGTGCATATAAATACACACACCCACATATTTATATTTATGTAAAAGTCAAGGCTCGGCAGAGTATGGGACCTGCTGTGTAACACATTGGGCTTCAGCAGTTTCATGGAGTATGTTGCTTAACTCTGGGCAAATAAATTACACCAGACCTACTCCTCCAATAAGTGCAAAATAAATATAAGCCATAAAACACCATGCCCTAAATAAATGTGACCTATTTTACAATTATTTAAAATTACACAGGCCTTTACTTGCTTCCAAAGCCCCAGAGAGTAATAACAAGACATTCTACTATAATTTCACATAACCTTCACACTTTTACTTCATAGAAGGTATTTATTTATGTCGTCTTTGTGATCCCCCGCCGCCCCGCCCCGCCCTGTTCTGAAACCATGCCGGTGAGGATTTCATAAAATACTACCTCTCTACCAGCTTATCAGATGTACGTACCCGGGAAAATCGATTTCTCCACGGAACCATCCGCTCGACCTCAAGTATACAGAAATAATGAGGAAGACATTACGGCCCAGCAGTGACGGCTCCTCGGACACTCGCCTCCTCCGCAGCCGCCGCCGAACCACGTGTCCCTGTCCCCAAAGCCGGGCCCACATTCACACGGACGCTTACACCTCTTTCTCATTTCACGGACATTACAAGCAGGAATTCGGTGATTACTGGTCCAGTTTTTTTTTTATACCTAAAATACTTTTCCCACTATAGTGGAGAAAAACTGAAGGAGAACTAACCCAGATCTCAGTATAAATGAATTACAAAAACAGCCGTATTGAAATCACACAAAGTAAATCACATGAGGCGTATTTTCATTAAACTTAAAACTTTTAAATTATCACTGATAAGAACATAAGAAATTTGCAAACGAGAGGGGGCCATTTGGGCCATCAAGCTCGTTTGGGGAGAACTTAAATAATAGTTCAGAGTTGTTAAAATCCTATCTAAGGAACCCAGGGTTTTAGCTTCTACTACACTAGCAGTATTCCATACTCTAACTACATGCTGTGTAAAGAAGTGCTTCTCAATTTTTTTTTTATGTTCTCCCACTAATTTCCACTTATGGCCACAAGTTATAGTATTTAAACTAATACTGAAATAGCAATTTGGCTGAACAGCATCCAGACCCATTAGAATCTTATAGACCTGGATCATGTCCCCCCTTAGTCTCCTTTGCTCAA
>JAABNY020000082.1:15288193-15300017 GCA_015164015.2 Brevimyrus niger
CACCTTTTCTAAGGCAGCAATGTCCTTCTTAAGGTACGGTGACCAAACCTGCACACAATATTCTAGGTGGGGTCTTATCCAGGGATCATATAAATGTAACATCACTGCCCTTGATTTAAACTCCACACACCTAGAGATATAACCCAACATTTTATTGGCCTTTTTTATTGCTTCCCCACACTGGTGAGAGTGGGACATGGAAGCATCAACATACACTCCAAGGTCTTTCTCTTAATCAATTACCTTTATTTCCGTGGAACCTGTAAAATATCTGTACTTTATATTTCTGCTCCCTGCATGGATTACCATACATTTTTCTGTGTTAAATTTCATCTGCCAAGTATCAGCCCAGTCGCTAATTAAATTCAGATCCTGTTGTATCCTCTCTGCTGCTTGACCATAGTATATTAAGTACTGATGTTTGGTGTGACCTCTTCCTGTTTGTCCTTTTCTAAGACTTTTATGTATTTTACTACTACTACTACTAATAATAATAATAATAATAACAATAATATTAGTTATAATAAATATTATTATTATTATAACATATTCGTCATCCTTTCGGTTTCCCTGTAATGAGGTAACGGCATCGCGGAATCCGAATGTCGGCAGCGCGCCTTGGCGCGTGCCGCCCGCCCCCGCAGCTCCGGTGTCGCACGGAGAGTCGCGCACCGGGATCGCGCATCGGCATAACAGCTCCCCGCGGGCGCCTCACTCTGCGACAACATGTTCGCCGTCAAATCGCAGCCAAACATACGCTCCGCCATCTGACCGCCCAGCAAACTTGGTTCAGTTTCATCACATATAAAGTTGAGGTGCCAATGTGTGACATCCTAATTAGTATATGGTGCTGGCAAATGCTACTATTTTTCTAAATTTATTATGTGTGGAACCTATTATTATTATTATTATTATTCCCACTGTCTGCTTGTTAAGTGCCCACACAGGCAGATGAAGTGTGATAATGCAAAAATTACATGATCCCTATTACATATAGGTGTCTTTCTGTGGTATTGTGTTTTATACCCACACACACACATTTTACTTTATTTATAATATAGACATATAGGCCATATGGAATGCCTATTCAGGGCATGATAGTTCCAGCACAGCATGATGTAGGAGAGAAAGAGGTGACAATCCACTAGCAGCTATAAGACAAATAGGGATTTATTAAAGAAACTGAGCACAGAGTAAAACTACAAAACAAAAGGCCCACGAGGGCCCAGGAAACATGGACAATTACTGAATTAACTAAAAACCAAGAGACTAAACACAACCAAGGAACAAGGAAAGACTGTGAACCAGGTAACTCGGGGAACAGAGCTAGAAACGAAATAGAGTAGCAACACACAGCTAAATTCAAAATGGCAGACTGAGGAGCAGGACAAAGGCAGGCACTCAAATACACAAATGGGGACTAACAAAAGGCAGGTGTGAATCACCAAGACAATTAACCAGTGAGGACAGTGCAGGGAAACAGGACACAGGTGGAGAAACTTAGCTAGCAATTAACAAGCAAAGAAAACTAGGGAACCTTAACAACAAAATTATGGAAATATTAACTATATATACCAGGAAATAAACAATAGGAATGTTGACACACAACTGGGCTTACACTGGGAGAGACTTATTGTGACAGAATAAAACTGGACACAAATAGAATAAACAAAACCTAAATACTAGAGAATAAAAAACCATCAAACAAAACAAGTGAAGCTGGCCTTCACCCTGTGCTTGTAGGATTACAACTTTGGCATTACCCACACAACCCACTGAGCTATGCAGCAACCCCTGGGAAAAAGGGCAACACACTAGGGGCTAGTACAATGACAGAAGGAACAGGATGGACAGCGACACCTGCTGGCCAAACAGTGAACGAACACTTAAGGACAGGGATAGATGGGCATCGACCATGACAGATAATTGCTTTACTGGAATATAATTCAGGTATGAAAATGGTACAGTTTAAATTATGTAAGAAATTATGTAAGAAGTTTTTATTGGAAATTTTCATTTTATATAGGCAAAAAAACACATTGTTTGGGCAAAGTGTATTTTCTGATTCAGGGTGTATAGTAACTTTGGCTGATGTGAGTTGAGTTAAAACAGGCGCAGACATCCAAACAATGTTTGGCCATCTGGTGTTACTGTGTTGCTTTTGTCCATTTCCCTTCCGTAATGATTCTGTCTGCTGGTTATAAAGAAACACCATTGTGCGCGAGATGAAAGTACTGAACTATTTAACGAATGCATTCAGGGGTTTCCAATTCAATGTAATCACTGATAGGCTAAACAGGTCACATGTTTTCGAGCCTACTGCGGAGCAAACGCAAACATTTCTGTGGTCTTCAAATCCATTGTTCCTACTTTCAAACAGTAGACTGAATAATGATCTGTCTGTCTATCTGTCTTTTTGTTTGTCTATCTTAATAGACCATAGAGTTCTGTCAATGCTATCGACCTACCTACCCACCTATCTACCATTCTAGGCCCAGTATACTGTATCTCCCTACACTAAATACCTATTTACCTCTCTAGAGTCAGCTCCACACTAAAACTTGCACCATTTCCCCTCACAGCCAGTTTCATGGACGTTACAAGCAGACATTTGGTGATTGCTAACCCGGCAAGCAGGTCTCAGCAGAGCAGATAACACAAACGAGACCTAACCCAGCGCCTCAATGAAAGTGCAACAGCCATGCTAACGCCATGTTATTTTTCAACGAGTATTTTTTAATTAAACTTAAGAACGTCAGGTGCTAAAGAAAATATTATAGTATAGGTTCTGGTCTAATCTGACTCTAGTCCCAAAAATAGCACCACCGCTACCCCCTCCCCCAGAAACATCACGCAATGTTTTTGTAGCATAAGCAGTGAGACCTGCCAACTTAGCCACTAGGAGAGGATGACAAGTTTCATGGGGGGGGGGGGGGGGGGGCCTGCAAAAACGTAGCCATCTTTAAGAATAGAGAGTGGGCATTTCGTTGAATAAATGCGTTCTCATGTTCCTCTGTGCTGGGTGAGTCTCGAGAGCGCCTCACGGCGCCCTTTGATATGATTATAACAGTGATTTAAATTTCCTTGTGGCCTTGCCTCCAGAACTCAGTCTAGTCTTAACCACCATTTTCTGCTGCCCTGACCCCTGTTATCATAAAGCACTGACAGCCTCGCCACGGTATTCATGAATATCAATTGCGGCGAATGCATTTGAATGTATTTTCCTCTTTTGGCGAGATCCCATGCATCATGCAAGATGTTTTTTTTTTCCCCAACTCATTATTATTTAATGTGTGGCTATTTATTAATGTATCACATATGTATCACAATATGAATTCCACTGAAGTGGTGAATACATTTACATGCTATTGATCAGCCAAAATCCCCAAAGACAGTGCAGGACCCTCTTCTGTACTGCTCTGTCCTGCAGGGTAGCCAGTGAAATATAATGTTTCTCATTTACTATGCGAAGTAACACTCAGCATTGTGCTTTTTCAAGCACTATCTTGTTTTTGTGTTTACAGTGACAAAAGAAACAAAACTCGCAAATAGAATGAGTACAATATAGTTGGATTTCCATTTTTCTATTATTATTATTACTACTGTGCACTGTATATATAACCCTACTGCTGAAGCTACTGATCTACAAAATTGCCTGGCTATTATACTAATACAATTATTATTCTTCTTATAGAAGAAGGAAGATTATGAAAAATGATTCAAGTCATTCAGACACAATGCGGGCAGAGATGTATTCTTATAGAGCGACATTAATAGTGGACTTAATTACCATTCTTTGACTAATGAAAATGATTTGTGTAACACAGATAGATCTTATTAGATTCTTATAAGAAAGTCAGCTTTTATGGTTATAATGTTAAAGCTATTTAAGAAGAAATGTTAAAGCTATTGTTAAGTTTATATTTGAATTGGCACATATTCTAAGTGCCTTATAGTATTAGAGGAAATTTAGACGAATAGCTGATTGTAACTCCATCCATTTTTCCAGCACAGGGCTGTAGAGTCACTCAATAATAATATTAATAATAATAATAGTAATTATTATTATTATTATTATTATTATTGTTGTTGTTGTTATTATTATTTATTGTACTAGTGTTGCATGCATTACTTAGCTTTCATGTTATGTTGTTCAGATGTTATATTTGTACCTACATATTTCAAATTATTAACTATGTTACGTAGAATACAGTAAAGGATAACCAAATCACTACATCTCTTCCCGCCGACTCCTTTAAGATCGCCATCACCAAATGATTGTGTTTTTAATTGAATGCTACGTTTTTATTCCAGTGTGTTAATTCCACAGGACAGTCTGTAGGATACAGAACGTGCCTTTTAGATACACCTTAAAGCCTCCGTCATGTTATGCTATGGCGTGTGCTCAAACATCATGAAATAATAACACGGTAAACTAGATAAGATAAGATAAGATAAGATGGTCCTACTGTGGGAAAATGTCATTGTCCAGTCAGCACAACAAAAGAGAGTTCTGGCGGAGAGAAACACAACAAAGAATTACATAAGGACTGCATTTAAAAAAATATTAACTGTGCAAACAATGTAGTACTGCAGTAAATACAGTGCAAAATGGCTTTTGTGCGAATGTCTGTTCAATGGCCGTTCAGAATACAGGTGCCTTTAGAAGAGGCAGCACCGTGCAGGTACTGTGCAGCAGTTTGCTCAGCGCTGGGTGGGCAGTTTCAAATGCTGAATGCCTTTCAGATATCGAGTAAAACCTTGGCACAAATGTCTTCATTTCATAGCTTGGGTCCTTTGATTCCCCATCACAAGCCCAGATGGCACTGGGTATGTAATAATGAATTGTAAGTACTGTATTCTTATTGTATTTTTAGGTAATATTATGCCGTTTCAGACATCACAGTATACAGACGACTCACGTGTTTGTGTGTAAGGATGAGGGTGCCAATTAAATTCCTCACAGCCCGCATTAGCTGTCACTCATTGTCAGATTATTATAAGCGAATTGTCACCCCACTCTGCACCTCTGTTGTGGTGTTTCGAGCATCTGTCACGTTCTATAGATTTTGGCTTTTTATTGCCAGTTGGAGTGGAATATTCCTGCGAAGGACGTAAACGAATTCAGCAGGCCTGGTGAAAAAGATATTCGCAGCATTGGTGACAATTTGTGCCGGGCTGATTTTGGATGTTCTGAGTACATCAACAACAACAAGCTCCTCATGTAATCTTCATCGATCCCCCGGGAAACAGACCACTTTTGAAAGGGTTGCAACTTGAAAAAAAACACATGGTTTCTTGTGTCATTTCAGTTCAACACCAAACTTTTTAAAATTGCTTGAGAAGTATAAGTAAACATTCGAATGTGTCGAAATGAAGTATGAAAGCATGATTTTTTTTTTTTACTTATTTAACAAATGCACTAAATGGTGTTTTTATTGATTGTTGGCCAAATGGAACCTTCCACCTCTCATGTTGCAGATAGTGAGTCATAAAGATTGGATTAATCGGCTGAAGATCAAAGAATTGATTTTAAATGGTCCAGATGAGGTTCCTCCGTAGCCTTTATGGATGGCTCTGGGTTAGCAGTTCAGAAATCAAGAGAGACTTTGAAAGAGAGTCCCTGCTCCAACGGATTGACTCAGCTAAGGTGGTTTGGGCGTCTAATTTGGGTGCCGACTTGAACCTGTTCCAGGCATCTCATTGGATGGGAGCCTTAGGGAAATCCCACAGCATGCTGGAGAGATTACATCTCCCTGGCTGTTTTTGGATCGTCCAGGGATCCCCCAGGACAGCTCGTACCCATGGTCTGTGAAAAGGTACGGTCTCGGTATTCTGCTAAAGGGGCCCTGACTAGGAAAAACAGAAAATGATTATGATGTTGATAATGGCGATGATGTTGATGATGATGATGATGATGATGGTGATGATGATGATGATGATGATGATGATGATGATGATGGTGATGATGTTGATGATGATGATGATGATGATGATGATAATGTTGTTGATGATGATGATGATGTGTTGTCCTTTGCAGTTATATACGAATTATTCACATATCTAAGCATCAGCCTAACACAAAGCAGCAAGCATTGTACCAGTTATGGAGGCAGACTGCTTGAAAGAAGGCTACACATTCATGTCTCTAAAGGGTTTGCACTGTCATGCCCATGAATCAAGTGCCCTGTGTAAAATAGTCCTACTGGTACAGTGTTAAACAAGAGCTATAAGCTGAGGAAGCCTCCTCAGATAACAGTCTGCTAACCAGCTGCTTTGAACAGCACTAGTACCAGAAAGACTTTGTTTATCCCCAACTCTGTGCTTATGAAGATTACTGATGGCACAGCCCCCATTAACGTCAAAGTCATCTCAGGCAAGAAAACTGAAAAAAAAAAATGGTTAAGACCTAAACATTTAGAAAGGCAGAGTACAGGTGGCAACGAACCAAACTCAGAATTCACTATGACATTTGTAACTTGGAATTGAAATGGGCAAGGCAGTCCTTTTTCTTTAAGATTATTAATAGAAATAGCAATAATGCATGCACTTTATTCACTGTGTTGACAGGCTGACAAGCCTGTCAGGGTCAGTTCCTCTTGAACTGTATGTAATGTCATGCAAACCATCCAATGACTTTGCATCTTTTTTCTCAGATAAAATTCTGAGGAAGAGACAAAGTGTCTGTAATTCCATCTCGGGCAAAATGTCTATGTCAGCTAGACCAGGGGTGTCAAACTCCAGTCCTGGGGGAGCTAGAGCCCTACACATTTTTGGGTTTTCCCTCATTTAGCACACCTGATTCAACTCCTCGCACCTCCTTGCGCTAATTACCACACAGCTCCTTACAAGAATCGTTTGTGGTGGAACAGGGAAAGAACTAAGCTGCACAGGGCTCCGCCCCCCCCCCCTCCCTCCCCAGGACTGGAGTTTTATGTCCCTGTCCTGTTTGTGTCCTAGACCATTATGGACCTCGACAGAACGTGTTCAGCACCTTGACACTCTGCCTACGAGCTCCTTTAAGGCAGATGTGTTTAATTGTACGGCATCAGATGTGCTACAAATAGTCAATAGTTCTCTTCAGTCCGGCCTTTTTCCGAGGGCCCTGAAGACCGCAGTTATCAAAGCTCTTTCAAAAAAGTCCAACCCAGATGCCTCAGTAATACGTAACTATGGGTCTATATCAAACCAACCATTTTTAGGAAAGCTCATTGAAAATGTTGTTTTTCAGCAACTCTTTCGTGGTGCAATTACTTTAGCATCTACAATAGCCGCTGTAGGATCAGGGCAGCAAAAATCTCCAAGGAGCCCTCCCACCCCAATAACTCTCTGTTCTGCCTTCTGAATTCAGGCAAACGCTTCTGCAGCCCCAGGTCATAAGGCTCCTAAACCAGGACAATACTCAATGCCTCTAGGCCTTCTGCTGGACTCTACAGTGACTCTTCAGTCACTGTAACAATGACATAATCCTATGAGAACTGCTTTCACACTGTAAAAATTCTTGGCACATACCTCAGGCCTCTTGCACATTACAGTTATATTGCACAGTACAATGCCTGTTACCTATCACTTACGTATAGATTATGTGCAGCTGAACATGTCATATATATTTTTTTATCTTATATTATTATCTTTCTTTATTTTTTCTATAATTTATTACTCTCTCATCATGCGCAGCTGCTCAGAGTGACCAGGGCTACATATCACTGCATGTTGTATGTGTACAACTGCGTACATGACAAATAAACATCTTGAATTTTAACACTTTTTAATCCATATTTTAACCACGCGGCAGCAATGAGGCGCTGCACTTTTTAAGGTTTAAATGACTCATCAATTATTTTCTCCGATGAAGCCCCCTTCTCACTATTTGGGACATCTGGGACATGGACGGTCCGAAGGAGGAAAGGGGGAAGCTGCCAGGAGTCCTTTATCGTGCCAGAAGTGAGGCATCCGGAGACTTTACCCACATGTGGGCCTCCTCTTCATCCAAGAAAGAGCTCTCACTCGCAATTCTGCCCCAAACACCGTCATGAATAAGGAATAGCACCAAAACACCCTGCAGGAGCAACCTCTCCCAATGATCCAGGCACAGTTTGGTAATGATCTGTGTACTTTCCAGCACAATGGATCGTGATGTCACAAGGCAAACGTGACAACGCTGTGGCCCATAGTTCGTAATGTTGAAATTTTGGATATGCGGCCACGAAACTCCCCAGGTCATAATCCCTTTGAAAGCCTGTGGTCACTCCTCAAAAAGTCAGCGAACAAGCAGAGGCCCACAAACTGTGATCAGATATGAGCTCAAACAAGACAAGAAAGGATCGCCATCAGTCAGAATTTGGCCCATAAGTTAGGAAGAAGGGGCAACATTGTAAATACTCACTCCTTGAATAAATGTGCTGTATTTGCCAATAAAATACCTATGAAATGTTTCTAATTGTTCTTTAGTATGCACATGTGTTATATATATATATATATCTAAAATGCTAAAGTAGCAAAGCTTGCAAAACACAAACTTTGTGTCACTGCCGAAACTTTTGGTCGTGACTCTGTTCATAAACTTTCCGTTCCTTGCCTTACTCATCTCTGATGAATTATTGCCAGGTTCACACAATAAAACCAAAACTGCAGCCAAACAAACAGCTGACAACCACCAGAATTTTAGACAATTGACAATATTACAATGGAAGATCTTTAAAATTAAACAAATCAAAGAAAAATTAGTCCGTCCAGAAACACACAGGAATGGACAACTATGAACTATGAACCTTCATCTTTGACCACAGTGAATAGAAGCAAATGGTTCCGGAATGGTTTTATTATTGAAATGCATGTTTTTTTTATTCCGCTAACTGTAAATTCATGCCTATGGTAGTATGATTCACTTCAGTGCATCCTGGAGAGTGAATCAGTCATGGATCAAAGTCTGTCTTATTTTTACGGATTGGCCCGATTTTTCTGCTTCAATCATCACCTTGGCAACCAGGGACCTCCATGAAAAAAGGGGAACAACGATTATTTTTCATCTTTCTGGCTGAATTATGTTTGCGTTTGATTTTCAGCGTGTCACCTGCACCCCGTCACTTGTCGTACATGGTCGATGCGGTCAGGGGCCCAAGGAGCGTGACAGGAATGCTATTTGGTGTTTGCAGAGTCAGTTAAATACCACCACACCGTGTTAGTTTGATCCAGTGACCAGACAAACACTTCACTACACCACAGGAGTACAATAATATTGACAGTCGGGAACTATGTAGGACATATTTCAATAGAGCTCATTACTGTGCATTTTAAAAACAAGTTATGTTCATATGATGCAGCTTAAAAACTTAAAAGTCTTAAACTTTCAAATCCACACTGAACTCTTAAAATGATGTAAGAAATACAAAGCATTCAAATATTCTAAAATGAAGAATGAAGAGCTGATTATTTATCTTTTTTTTTTGTTTTGCAAATTAAGTTGCCTTTACAACATTAATAAAGCATCGAAATGGGCTGAATGTATTTCAGTATAGGCTGTTCCATTGGGGTATTGTTTCATATATATTATGCCATGTGGAAGTATTATTTGTGTCACTGCAGTATTGCTATAATGGCTATTGTGTATTGTGTGTGTTGAATTATTTATTATTTATTTACTGCCAGTTATTCTTTATATTGGATTGCCTGAGCAAGTAAATATTTCAGTGAACTTTTTCGAAAGGCTAATTAAACATCTTTAATCATGCATCTTGCATTTTTATAATGGTATTGCAACACTATTTTTGCAGTATTCAGGGACCATAAATATCTTCATTTAAGGAATATCGAATCGGAGCTATTCAAGTCTGAGTCATAGTGATTTTCCCTTTTAAACAAAATGATGATTCATATCCTTGGCTGTTTACATTTTCAGCATCTAGAACATAAAACATGAAGCAAAAATGCCAAGCAAAGGTTTATTATCATTCATTTTCTTTATATAAACCAGGGACTGAATAAATATTCTAACAAATTACTTTATAATGTGATGTGATGGTGTTCTATTGAAACTCAGTTTCATTGCATTATCCAAGTGCCTATTTTTCATATTCCCATGTTCATTTACCATTGCAGTAATTGTTTTTTTTAAAGCTGCAGGTTTGACATAGCCAATCAAGATCTTCAGTACTCATTGAAAACAACTAGTATCCATCTGGCCTCTTAAAATCAAGCTTATCATCCTCTTAGCATTCACTCTACACCTTCAATTTCATGGGTAACCCTGGGCAAACCCTCCCTCCTTGGAGCAACCAATGACCAGAGGTGGAAATTTCAGGTTCAGAAAGTAAAAACCAGACCATATTTTTGTTTCAACCAAACAATCAAGTATAAAGAGTAACAATTACTGTTGTAGTTACAGTAACTAAACTGGCGTGTTGGAACAATATGTTGGTCTGGATTTTTACTTTGTGGAACAGACATTTCCACCCCTTCCAATGACTATCCTGAGAGAATGTTTAAATTTGTAATAGAAAATTGTAATGCTCGCTCTGGGTGCGACAGATCTATGTGATATGAGGGGTGGAAAAAACAGGGGCTTTATTTTGGACCAGAGTAGAGATGGGGAGGAACAGAACCAAAGACAGCTGTTTTTATGAAGGACACCTTGTACAAAAAAAACAAATAGGGGCATCATAGATAGCATGCAGATGTGAGCTGGGTCTGGTCACATTTAATATAATCAACTCATATATACAGTAAAAAGTATGTGAATCTGTAGAGTCACTTGACTCACTCTCCTTGAAGAGGACGTAATAGTAGTATTGCATATAGTGATAGTAATATTTTATATTACTATAAAATGTCAATTTTTACAATTTCAAATCTCAGTGCCAAAACCCTGGCAAACAATTACACCGTTATTTCATCTATATGTATGCTGTTTCCTCCGTTTTCACTTCCAGGAAAAAATACAAAAATAAAAACCAAATCCGAAATCTAAACTTCTAATTTTGTAATATCTGTGACATGTTCCTGGGGCTACATGGCTGGTCTGCCAATGAAGCGACTCCAACAGGATCAGGCTTGTCAACAATGATGCAATGAAACCATACAAAAGGCCTACTCACTGCTCACGGCCCACCCGACTAAACCAGGTGTGGTATCTGCCTCGGGAATGCAGAGACTTACTCAAACACTTCAGAAACGCTGAGATTTATTGGGGCAGAAGAAAAAAAAAAATCAGGGAAAGGACCAGTGAGGACAGAAATATCTCTGCTCATGGATGACTGATGAATTCAGATAATCTCTACTGTTCATTGTAGGCAAGGATTACTGAACTATTCGCAGAACAAGTAAGAGCCGTAAATCCAGCATGTTTGTTCAGAACATCAAAAAAAGAAAGAAAGGAAAGAATGCGATAATGTAAAAGCAGGTTTGCGGTGCAGCACATGGTGGCAAAACCTAGGAACACTAATGAGCAGGGGGTGGAGAAGCCCATTGCTTTCCTCCATGCAGTACATGCTAGATAAGTGCTTCCCCAGTAAATGGTCACACTGAGCTGGAGGCTGTGCCAAGCACTAGGTAGGGAACATCCTGGGGGGGATGCCAACAAGGGTGTAATTACACAAACTCGCACGCTGTTGGCAATGTAGGGACATCAACTGTATGTTTTTTGGACTGCAGGGGGGAGCCAGCAGGAACATGGGAAAACATGCAAACGCCATGCACACACCAGCCAGGAGCTGACCCCCCCCCCCCCCCCCCCTCCCCACCGAGCGGAGCCCGGGTTCCCCGGGGGGGGGGGGCGCCGCCCCCTTCCGGCCGCCGAAAACCGCACCCCGGGCGCGCCGGCGCCGCC
>JAABNY020000082.1:15305013-15324643 GCA_015164015.2 Brevimyrus niger
GATGCGCTGCATAAGGCAGTCTCGCGTCCAACGATGGGCTGGTGGGGGGGGTTTTAGTTGTTTGTGGGGGCGGGGGGGGGGGGGGGGGGGGGGGGGGGGGGGGGTGTGTTTCCTTGAGTGAAGTGATTTTTTTGTGTGGGCCCCCAGAAACAACAAACCCGCCCTTGGCCTTGGCAGCCTAGTTTGTCATCTGTATTTCCACTATCAGACAGTTGCAGCTACAACTGGTTTTATTTTCTGCATAACTGACTCTTAGTGACTGGACTCGTATGGCTTTCCCGGGGATGGAGGCGTGTCCTTCATTTATCAGAGCTGTTATCCTTTATTTTAAGTCGATCTTTATTTGCCATTTGCACAAGTACAGGTACATTAGAATGTGTTTATATGACACATGCTTTTATCTCCTTTTGCTTTTCATTTTATTTAGAGAGACACATGTAAAGGTTAGCATGAAGCATTTGGGTCAGATCGCAGGATCGGCCATTTAACCGGCACCCCCTGAAGGGGACTAAGGGCCTTGCTAAAGGACCCAACGTTGACTTGGTTACTCTGGGACTCAAACCAACGGCCTTCCAATCCCCCTCAACCACAAGCGGACGGGCCTTATGCTTGCGAGGTTTCATTACCTTGTTATGTCCGAAGTAGCTGGCTATTCCACAATAGCAAAATCCTTCCCTGCATCATGTGACACTTCCGTTCTCAAAATATGCCCCCCTAATTGTGTCATTCATGGTCAACTTCTTCCTGAGCATTAATTAAAGCTCCCCTCCCCTTTCCTCCTGGATTTTGAATGTTAAATGAAGTAAGGGCTGTCATATTCCTATCTACTTAAAGAAACAGGCACCCAAAATCCCATGCGGGATGATTAAACTGGGGAAGGAGGGGGGGGGGGGTGTTAAGCTTAATTCCTTTTATCACCAACGGCAGACGTGTCACACATTATGTTCACGAGTGAATAAGTGCAATTTAACGTCATTGTGCAGGAGGAGATTGTTTGCCCTGTCTCGCGTCCAAAACAAATACAAACTTCTCAGAAAACATGGTAGGAAGTAAAACACGAAAAAAATTAAATGTCCAACCGTGAACTTGTATGCAAGCAAATGTCGTAAAATGAATGTTACGGGGGGAAAAAAAGTGCCATTATGAAGAAGCACTGTTATGAAAAATGCTTTGTGCAAAATTGCTGCTAATTAAATTCGACAAAAAGGGCTTATCATGACAAAACAGACATGTGATAATTACAGTTACTCATTTCCATTGAAATCACTGAATGGAAACAAAAAAAGATGTTATTGAAAGTGTCTGCTTTGTGCAGGAACTGAAATGCTAGCTGACAATAGGCAGTGAACACGGTTTCCTTTTAAAATCCATTTTAATTCTTGCTGCAGATGTTTATTGTTGGTCATTTATCAGTTTTTTTATGAGGTGTCTTACATAATCGCACAGTCTTACACTGTACCCATTTAGATAACATGTATCCTACTGTTTCTCAACTAGCGGGTCTTGACCCAATATTTTTTTCTGACGTTTACCTTTTTGTTTTGTAAAAGTGCATCAAGTGCATGAAAGCAAACTAAGGGTCTTAACAATAAAGGTAAAAGGTGGATCTCGAGGCTAAACCACTTGAGGACCACTAAATGAATTTAGATGAACTTTATTAATCCCAGAAGGAAATCATTGAACGGTTATTGCGTTGAGCGGGGGTCGAACCCAGGCCTCCTTCGTGACAAGTGAATATTCCAGCATTGAACTACTGATGTCTAAACCATATGCACGTTACCCAATGCAAACAACTCACTGATTCCTGGACTTGGACTGGAAACCTTCTACCCCTAAATTGCTAATCTATCACCGTCTCTTACATTGTTAAAATGTTCTTAAAACATCAGATAGTAAAGAGCGCTATCAGGCTATCAGTAGCTGTGCCGGGAGCCGCCCGCCACGCTTCATCCCCGGGCATGGGGGTCATTACTCCTAAGTATTTAAACACTCCATTGAGCTAATTACTCTACTCGTTAAGCTAATTCCGTCCTCTGTGGCATTCCCCGCAGCTGTTAGCGGCGTGGGTGAGCACAGCAGTGACAGCAGTGCTGCTAATCGAGGGGATGCCCGCTTTCGGGTAGCTGAACGATGCATCTGGGAACGGCTCCCTGTGCATCACGAAACCCCCCCCCCCCCCTCGTGCGGATCCGTGGCCCTAATGCTCACTGTTAAAGCAGAGCCACTGAATTACTGAGAACTCAGGGACTCCCGAAGGGGATTTTGGAACCTATATCATGTAAAGGGGGTGTGTAACTATTTATTTACCTGATGTTCTGTCAACGTCTCTTGCGTTTAAGAAGGCCGACAATGATGGAAGCCCAACCCCTTTAAATCTGCCAAAATCACACCCTGCGCTTAATAATAATAAAAAAATCTCTCTTGGTTATTATCTATGAAACAGATGGAGCTTGTTACCATAATTTGATGCCTGTTTCTTGTATTTGTCAGGATATTGTATAAAATACTGTAAGACGATACACATTATACATGTGCATCTCGTGAGCGTAATTTGCGGCCGTGAGCTAGCCAGTGTTTTCGTAACGCTTAGCATTAAAAGTCCCTTTTTAAATGAGTGTCTATATGTCTTAAAGAGGCATCCCTGAGGTCTGGGTGCACGGTCGTCTGTTTTGCAGAAACATCTCATAAACTATTCTGACAGACTAATACACTATAAACAGCTATGCTAAAAACTGCCTCTGAATGTTATAGCCATACAAAATGGAAAATGCAAGAGAAAACATCCATCACTGGGATTATTATCACCGTTGCCATGGAAACACCCGCCACAATAGCAATATTTCCCTTCTCCTTCTGTTTGCTATCATCTTTCTTGATTTTACATCATTGAAACTATAGTAATTACACTCCGCGCATGAAAAATGCTTGCTGTCATGGCAACAAAGTGAAATATTCTTAATCATTTCACCTCTTCAATCTGAAATGTAATTGTTTGTCTGCAAAGTAGGCCGCGGAGAATGTTTCTATAAAATTATAATTGCTTTCAGTGTTTTGCACAAAATGTACTGTGTGGTCCCACTGCGAGCATGAATCAATGAGAAATATTAATCATTCCAAGGGGGGGGGGGGAACGACAATATTCTCCATCAATGAGGAAAATAACATTTTGAGGGAAAGTCGCAAATAATGCCTCTGACAGAAAAAGCAGCCTGTCAGCCTGCACTGAATTCTATTACAACTAAAACAGAAAGCGGACAGGAACAGGGGGGTGAGTTATGATAACGAGCTCTCTGTGCGTTTGCATGCGCGTGTCCCACGAAGGGACAGAAAGACCACAGGTGCAGCTGACACTGGGTTCTGAAAACATTCATGGGCATCTGGAAGGATTCCTGAGATTCCCTTTGTTTGAAACCCGTTCCGAAATAGCACTGTGTTTTAACCCATGCATGTAGAATCCATACATCGTCATAGTTGCGCGTGCCTGCATCAGTCATCCGGATGCTGTTCCAATCGCATGGTGAAAACGGCTGGGTGATGATGAACGGCGATGTGGGTGTACCGTTTAAAGAACGATAACATTTATGTCTGCTGTGTAGGTTCAGCTCGTGGAATACTCCTTGGCGGTTTACGTTTAGGTTCGGCCGTATGAGGTTTTAGTGGAGGGTGGGTGATAGTATGCGGCTTATCTGGTTAGGAGGTTGAACCTGTGTTCAGGTGGGCAGCAGTTCAAATCCCGAGGTCAGCAGAGTCATTATACAAAGCCCTCGACCCCTATTGCTTCAGGGACTGGCTGTTCCTGCTTTTTCAATTGCGTGCCACTTCAGGTAAAATCACCTGCAGATATAGATGTACTGTATATATAAACAGTTCAGAAAAAAAAAGATCTTCTCTCCGTATTGTAGCATGGCCCCTGCTTAAAGCCACAAACTGTTGTTTGCCCTCACCTCAGCCGTATCACCACCTCTTGGTCTGTAAACAGAACTGCCAAAGATGAAGAGGCACAGTGGTGTGATTTGAACAGGGAGATTTAAAGGACCCTTTGTCTATTACGCAAATATATGCTGGTTGGGGGAGGAGCTGGTTGCAGGCATATAAAATCAAAGGCCGGTGAGAAAACATGCCAGGAAATCTCGGAGGGCTGCACTGGGGGCTTAAAAATGCAGTTAGTGATTGTGGATAACGTCAGTTACACATTAAAGGCAATAGCTGATTAGCACATATGATTAGAGGCACAGGAGTCTGTTTCACAGCATATATGAGCACAAGCTGTTTGATTTGTGTTTTTATCTACATATATTTCAGATTGTTCGCAATAAGGCAGCATTAACATGTGAAACATATTATAGCAACATTGTCAAGGCCCTCCTATATGTATATGGAACTTACTGATAGAGAAAAGCATGCTGGGAGTAGAACAGTTAATATTATTTGGCAGAATTACTTGTGTTAAACACTTTTTTTTTTGCTCTGCTGTATTTCTCTTGTGTCTCTTGCGCTTATAGAAATGCAGAAAATGTACATAGTTGTTTCTTTTGTGAGGGGGGGGGGTTAAATTTGAACATGCCGTTTGTGAATGTGCTACCAGGCCAGTAGTGTCTGCTGGGTTTTGGCCAAGCAATGCGACTGTAGGTGTTTGTTAGTAGGAAAAGTGGATTATTGTGTTAAAACATACCCTGCTTTCTGTGCCAGCATCAATGTCCTTGCTTCACAAGTACCTCTGTCAAGTTATTTGCACACAAGTAATTTCCAATACTGTATCCCCCCCCCAAAAAAAAACTCATTACTTGAAGCATTTAATAGTGAGTGCTGTATTTTATTGGCCGTTTCTTTATATTTTTAATAGTCAACTGCATGGGCTCTGAGTGTATTTTAATATATACAATGTATATTTTAGCTAGCTGGTTAAATAATAAAAACATCCATCCATGACTGCCACAGTAAGTAGTACGGAAAATATGTCCCGTTTCAATATGAAAGAATGTGGATATTAGAACGGCAACAGATCTGCGTTATGATGCAATTAAATACAGGACCTTGGTCACTATCATCTGCCCACAATGAAAGTCAGCGAGTTTTGTTCCTGTGATAGACGTTATTGTTTCCATTTATGGCTCTTGTTTCAGTCCTGTTTTTCTCTCCTGATAGATTATAAGGGGGCCTCAATGTTGTCATCCAGAGATATCGGTTCACTCGAGGAACAGCTGCCTTCGCTTGTCCACTCCGACGGCTGATAAATATTCTACATAGCCGACGCCATTTTTCAAAAGCGAAATGAAGGAAATCAGCTTCCGCTTGTCTGTAACAGATGCTTGGTGTCGCCTTTGTGAATGGGATGAGTATCAGTGGCCACTGAGCGCTACAGACAGCCTTTCCGAGCTCTGTCACCTCCCTAGACAGCACTATGGAGGTCTACAGACTGTTCCTCAAAGGGAAAATCTACGTCTGTGTTGCTTGGGCGTTTGAATTGATTCATCGATGGACTGTCTCAGTTTTATCGTCAGATACCCCCTTTCCCCTCAGAAGTAGTGGGGGCCTCGCAGCGACTTTCATTCCTCTCCTCCAGACATTCATAATTCAGAGGTCGGCTAATAGGAACGCTAACGAGGGAATCTCCCAACATCCCCTTTGAATCAACTACGGCGGTTTCCATGGAGATTTCATTTTGTCTTTTTTTTTTTTTTTTATCCCCGTACAGGAGAAAATGAGCTACTCCGGAGCCAGTGGTCATTAGTGTGAAACAGAAGTGCACTTTGGGGCAAAAACATAGAGGAAATGGGACACTTAAGATGAACTGTTAATTTGTGTGTATTTATGGCGTCTTAGCCAAGATGATCAGCAGGTATATGAAGGGAAGACAAATAGCCCGCTTCCCCCACCGGCTAAATTTCAATCCACATTTTTCATTTTTTTCTGATTACCATTTGGAGCAATTGATAAAAACCAGGGTAATGCAAAGATTGTGTTTATTATATGCTGGGTGTTTAAAAACCAGGTGTCAGAGAACAAGGCATTAATCAGGAATGTTGTTCAATATATTGAACGGCCCTGTACTATTGAACTGAAGGGTGGCACAGCTGACCAATATGCAGACATCCTGTAAATACCGTACTTGAAGGCCTCATTATATATGTTTTTTTATGCAAAATGTAGTTTCCATGCATGGATCATGCAAACATTTTTGGTGACTGGGATTCAAATGATGTTTGGTAACATTTGGGTTTTTATAAAATAATCATGACATTCAAAATGCTGCAGCTTTTTTGTTTTGCATACATTCTTGTTTATCTTTTACCATATGAAAGATACAGGAAAACAAACACACACACACACACACACACACAAACACATGCGTGCGCGCAAACAAATATTTGTATTAAAATCTTTCATGGGAAAACCCTAATCCCAGTAATGATGACCCTAACCCCCACCCAACCCTAACCTTAACCATAAGTGAGCAATCTCGTATCTTGTTTTTAGAAAATTCAGATTTATATTGTGGACCTGAAAAATGTCCCCACAAGCTAAAAATCTCTACATACACACAGATACATACAAATACATATATTTTATATTGCAATCTTCAGAACTGATTCTACTCCATTTCTCCCTAGGATCAGGGTTGCTGTATTTGCTATTTTATATTGAAACATTCAAAGCGCTTTCATTCTGTCACAATAGATGTCAAACTGCGATGCTTAGGCTACCATAACACCTGCAGTTTATGTAACTTCGCCTCCATAACCATGCAGAAATTCGTCCAGTGGTCTAGTGGATCTTGAGAGCAGGCACTCTGTTATCCCGCTCCAAGTGGGCGCGCGACCGTTGTGTTTTATCGGATTGTTCTCAGTTTGTGGGGGATTCAGTCAAACACAGGCCACCACAACACCAGTGCAATGTACCAGAATACATGATAACCTGAAATAATACGTCAAAGGACTGAACATACTGGGCTTAAGATTTAATTTCTTTGTTTTTCCCGGGTATGATTTTAAACTGCGTTTGGCTCTGCAAGCGGCCCTTGATCTTGCAGGAAAACAATTTTTTGGGGGGTTGGTTGTGGGATTGACACCCCAGCCACCGTAAAACAACTCACGACTGCTCGATACAAACAAGCACGATGCGCTTCTGCTCCAGTTTCAGGCGGCCCATCCAGGTAGGCGTGTGGAACATCTTGTCTCTCTGGCAAGATGACCATCTTCCTCTGCTGTCGGGGGAGCTTCGTAAACTCTGTGTTTCGCTGGCGGCACTCTCTGAGGTACGCAGACCGGGGAGTGGTCAGATCCCTGTAGGTGACGATGCCTACTTTTGGTCCGGTCGGGCTGATGGCTGCGATACTCAGGGAGTAGCTGTTGCTGTGGCGGATCGACTCCTCCCGATGGTGTCTGATGTCACTATCCAACAAGCGTATTATGAGACTCAGGCTAAGGCTCTCCTTGGGTGTCTTGTCTGTTGTCTCGGTGTATGCTCTGACCGCAGTGAGTGATGTCTCATTGAGGGAGACATTTCACTTGCAACTTCACTCGGTGGTTGATGGATGCCCACGAGGTGACAATCCTCTGGTCATGGGTGACTTCAGTGCGACCACTGGCACTGGCAGGGCTGGCTATGAGGATTGTGTTGGTACCCATGGGTCTGAGGAATAGCATGCGAGTGGCTGTTGCTGTAGCGGATTGGCCCCATCCGGTGGTGTCTGATGTCCCTCCTTTCAACAAGTGTATCATGAGACTCTGGCTAAGGCCAAGGGTGTCTTGTCTGTTGTCTCGGGGTATGCTCCAACCGCGGTGAGTGACCTCTTGACGAGGGAGACATTTTACTCGCAACTTTGATTGGTTGTTGAACGGTGCCCACGAGGTGACACTCCTCTGGTCATGGGTGACTTCAATGTGACCACTGGCACTGACAAGGCTGGCTAAGAGGATTATGTCGGTCCCCACGGGTCTGGAGACTGGGGTAAAAGCTGCACCACGTTCCTCGACTTTGCAAAAGGTCAGGGGCTGCGGGTCGCTGGATCATGGTTCTGATGTCCAGAGCTGCATCGTTGAACTTGGAACTCCAATACTGGTGGTGTGCCGAAGGAGATCGATCACATCCTCGTGGGCAGATACTGGAGACTCCTGAAAAACTGCAGGGTCTACAGAACTGCCCAGTTTGTGAATAATGACTACTCTGAAGATTCAGCATAGATCCAGTAGGCTACCACCTTAGTCTTAGCCAGACTCCAAGATCAAGCTGTTTCTTTGTTTCTTTGAGTTTGCACGCCATTTATATGAAGAACTGCCAGACTTGGGTATGACTGTGGACTCTAATGTGATGTGGGAGACCAATCATAAGACCCTGAAGGTTGCCGAGGGTCGTGTTGATGTTGCCAGTGTTCCCAGAAGGAGGGGTTTCATCTCGCAGGCCACCCTGTATATTATCAAGAGGAGCCGCAGCACACGACTTGGTGGCGTCTCCAGCCTGTACTGGGAGGGCTCTGAGGCCAGATAAGGGGATGTTTCTTAGACAAATCTGTGAGCAGGTGACACATCATGTGTGTTCCAGTGACCCACGTCCTGCTGACAGAAGGATCTCACTGAAATTGCACCGGCGGTGAATTAGCTGAGGGTTGGGAATGCCACTGGGATCTGTGGTATCCGGAGTGAACTTCTCCAGGCTGGTGGTAAGGGTCTCCTCCTTTAACATTGTAGGCAATCTTTGCTTCCATTTGGTAGTCAGGCATTATCCCAACTGACTGGAAAACAGGACTTGTAGTCTGTATCTGGAAAAGGAAGGGTGATCACCTGGATTGCAACAACTAGAGGGGGATAATACTGCTTTCAGGGGCCGGGCAAGGACCTTGCTAGGGTCATTCTTAACAGGATCAGTAATCACTTTCTTGCGCTGAGGGTTCTCATTGAGTGCAATGAAGGTTCTCATTGCAGCCTTTGTTAATTTTCGTAAAGCGTTCACCTCAGTTGGTCGTATTGCCCCGTGGGACATCCTGGGGCTTTGAGAGATTCTGGTACTGTGAGTGCTGTGCAGAGTGGAGGCAGAACCTCTGCATTCTTCCCAGTTGATTCTGGGGATCACCAGGGGTGTGTTCTTGCTCCTACTCCGTTCAATGCTTGTATTAGCTGGGTGTTGGGCAAAGTTGTGAGGTCTAGCAGCTGTGGAGTGATCTTTGGTGAAGAAAGAGTTACTGATCCTGACTTTACCGCCGATGCTGTGATCTTAGCAGAGTCAATGGAGGCTCTAATCGGGGCTCTTGAGAGACTAAGTGAAGAGTCCAAGTGCTTGGGATCCAGTAGTGTGTCTGTCTGCGGGGAGAGTGTCGACCTTGTCGAGAGATTTACCTACCTCAGAAGTGACATTCATGTCTCCGGTGACTCTTCTTATGAATTCAGCAGACAGATTGGAAGAGCACGGAGGGTCATGAGGTCCTGGAACGGGGCGTGTGATGCTCCCGATATCTTTGAAAGAGGACGAAGGTCCATGTCTTTAGAGTCCTGGCGCTTCCTGTCTTGCTGTATGGCTGTGAGACTTGGACGCGATCCAGCGAGCCGAGACGAAGACTGGACTCCTTCGGTACTGTGTCTCTTCAGGGAGTCCCGCTGGTTTGACTTTGTGTCGAATGAGCGGTTGCTGGAGGAGTCCCCAACTCGTTATGAGGGAGCGCCAGTTACGGCACTACGGCCACGTGTTGCATTTCCCTGAGGGTGATCCGGCTTATAGGATCCCCACTGCTGAGGACAGAGACGGCTGCACCAGGCCAAGGGGACGCCCGCGTAACACTTGGCTGTGGCAGATGGACGGCCATTTCCAGAGGGTGGGACTGGACCACATATCTGCCTGCAGTATCTCCGGCCGAGATCACGAGGAGTTTCGCTGCGTAGTGGCGGTATCAGCGCGTGCTCCCCAACCTGACCTGGCCTGATTAATTTCGTCGACAGATGTTTCTTTTCATTTTTCTCATTATCGGTCATGTTTAGCTATCATTTTTAAGTGTTTGTTTCATTCCTATTGAAGCGTTTTGCCATTCTGTGCAATAAGGTTTCTACAGTGCCATACAAATGATATTTTAATGAGGCTATTTAAACCGTGTTTTGTATAGCAGATACAAACCTGCTACATCTGCATGCTAAATGTATTTTGTTTTTCGGATTGTTTTGTATTTATTTCGGAGATGTTTAACCCAGTGTGCTACGTTACTGCTCCACCGCCGTCTGCTGGGAGGCTCTGCAATCTCAAAGCCGGGACACCGAGGCTTGAAAAAAAAGCTTTTTTCCTCAGACTTTGGGTCCAGAACAGTTTGGCCCCTCCCAGTCTAATACTGGGTTTATTAATGGACTAATAATTCTGGACTCACAACTCAGAATTTAAATCTATTTATTTATTGCACATAATGCACCATGTGTAATACTACCCTACCAAATTTGCACACTTTCCCCACCAACCAAATGGTTGTGTCTGTTTGTTTGTCCATGCACTAAAATGTCATGTTTATATTATGTTTATATGTCTCAGTATTTATAATCTATGTTTTATTTCTCACTTGCACTGTGGCTAACAGGCAAGATACTTTAGCTCAGTGTATGATTCCATGAATCATGTATCTGAAGGCGACAATAAAAAGGTGCTTTGAAGTCTGACATTTTCTTTTACATCCGGAGCCAAACCTGCCTAATAATCTACGTAAAAAAATATGAAAAAACAGCACGCCTAGCACAAGGTATAACGACATATATTTTTTAGGAATCGCCGAGTGCTTTTTCTTAATTACTAATAGGAAGAATGACAAGAATGATAATGCACAGGATATGACATAATATGCACTCAGTAACAAAAAAAAAAGTTAAGCGTGCAGAAGTAATGGTCCGATCTGGATGTAATTTGATACATGTGCAGGCCAGCGATTGGTATGTAAATGTTTCGATTTGCATGGAGCTGGCATGACTAGTCACCAGATGCAGGTCATGCGTCGCTGCCGCATTAAACAGCATTACCAGCACTTACGGGGCACCAAGTGTCAAGCGTTCATTTTTGAGTACAAAATACATTACATATATACAATATATGTATAAAAAAAAGCATTATTTGATGACGGAATCGAGGAATGCTTTGCTGCATTCCATCCACAAAAGCAAAAGGACTTCACCTTCTTTCACGCACAGAAATTAAAAGGAATTTTTCATTTTGTGCACGGAATTGATATCGGGACTCTGCGTTACGTGAACAGAAGAAAGTGGATGAAATGCATTTTGTGAATGATATACAGTCATTTTCATGGGCAAAATTGATTCTTCGGAACCACAAAATGCATTTCATCTTTTGCTGAGTCACCATGCGCAGATTCATTTAATTTCCACCGTCTGGGTGCAAAATTTTTTATGTCACTGAGTGTAGGTCACTTACAGTGAACCACTGTCTACTTTGACTTCTACTATGTGTAGTTTGCATGTTCTCTGCAGTGTTGTGTGGTATTCCTCCTGCCGTCTAAAGACATACAGTTCAGCTACTTGGCACCTCTATGTTGCCTGTAGTATGCTCCCTGCAACGGACTGGCATCCTATCCATAGTGTACCCCAGCCCTGTGCATTCTGGGATATGGTCCAGGTTCCTGTAACCATGAGCAGAATATGCAGTTAGAAGATGGATGTAGTATGTAATTTGCATAAATTACATGGATTTTATTTTAATGCGGGTTCAATGCTAGCAGCTGAAACCTGGAAGTGGGGAATGATGTTTACGAAGGTGGTTTGCAAATTTCTTTTTGGGTTTGATCAAGTTGTGGAAATTTGAGAGGTATTTTCAAAGCAGGAAACACCTTTAAAATTAGATATTGAATGAATAGCCCTATAGTCATTTACTGTCATATTTCAAAAGAAGTTCCTCTTTTGTTTATCTTTCAGAATATATGGTGTCTTGCTCAATATATATATTTCATATTTCACATACTGTAGCATTATTGTATACATGATATTATTGTTCTGTAGCACAAAAAAAATGTTATCTTTCCAAAATCATTACAGATTTTCTACATGTAAGAACAATAACGGCTATTGAATAAATATTATGGGGACTAAACTTCACTTTGCCGGCCAAATTGTCAGTGAGTCATTATTTTTCTAAATGCTGGTTTCCCGAGCTCCATCTGAACAGAAGAGCAAACAGTGATGAATTACGACGGATTTGGAGTGATTGCAGTTACGTAACGCCATCATAAAGCCCTGCTTCGCCGGGCCAGTGTGATTTGGAATGGAACCAGTTTACATAAATCAATTTAGTCGGGTAGAAAACCGCGTTGGGCTCTTTATTTCCCTCACTGGGGCAAAAAAACAACCCAAATGTTAGTGTGTGCGGCTCTGGGGCATCTGTGGTTCTGTTAGCCAAAAAGATGATGCCTGCGGGGGGGGGGGGGGCTGGTTCTGAAAATGATTAGCACCCGTCCGTCCCCATGCAAACCCCCCCCCCTGCCGGCCCCCCATTCAGATGTCCACTCCTCTTCGCATTATCTGCACGATGCGTTTACATTTTATTTTATTTTAATTTACACACACAGCCATACATTTTACATTTTATTTATTTAGCACACTTTTTTTCTAAAAGCGACGTGCAGTTGAGAAAGCAGGGCCGGCCAGAGCACAGAGTG
This sequence comes from Brevimyrus niger, assembly GCA_015164015.2. Classification (NCBI taxonomy): domain Eukaryota; kingdom Metazoa; phylum Chordata; class Actinopteri; order Osteoglossiformes; family Mormyridae; genus Brevimyrus; species Brevimyrus niger. Next base: position 15,317,642 of record JAABNY020000082.1, read on the forward strand.
CCTGGGGGCTACGAGCCTTGCACAAGGGACCAACGGTGAAATGATCCTGCTGACCCTGGAATTTGAACTGCCAACCTTCTGATCTCAGGCCCCCATACATGGCATTTGAGACATTCGTATAAACACGGCATTCACAAACACTGATCGCTTTTACCCGTCGGATAGCTGATGCGGGCAGTGCTGTCTTAGTGGTTAGGGAAGCACACTTGTAACTGAAAGATTGCTGGTTTGAATCCCCGACCAGCAAGGCACCACTGAGGTACCCTGAGCAAGGTACCGTCCCCAAGCACTGCTCCCCGGGCGCTGAACTAGCAGCCCCCCTGCTGTGTCACGATGTCACATATGGGTTAAATGCAGGGGACACGTTACGTTGTTGTGTGCTGTGATATGTCAACAATGACCACAGATCGCTTAATTCTAAATGTAGCCACACTGTTGCCTGTTCACTTGGAAAAAACATGATTCTCTGTGGACATCAGGTTCACATCATACATTAAGAGTGTGAGATACTGTAGTAGCTCATATAGATAAATATATGGTACCATGGTATACACAGTATTTTATATGAATTGTGTTTATGTATAAAGTAGTTACAATCCATATGCCATAGCTGCATGACATGAATTCAGCTAGTAGTTCAATGTTAAAATGTTGTGCCCTATTTCTCAGGAAGAAAATTGGATTTTCCACCAAATTATTTGTGATTTAATAATCCCTGGTGCCCATCGGGTTTATGAGCTGTGTAAAAGGCCTTTTACCAATCACTAAATTAACAATCATTTAATTATGTAAACTTGTATCCCTCGAGGTTGCCCAGAGAAGGAGGGGCTTCCTCTTGAGTCTGGTTTCGCCCAAGGTTTCTTTCTCTCTCTCTCTCTCTCTCTCTCTCTCTCTCTCTCTCTGAGAGTTTGTACTTGTAACCGTTACCTCGGGTTTACTTTTTGGGGACCTCAGCTTGGTGATAATATTCTTTGTGAAATGTACTATATGAATAAAATTGAAAATAGAAATGATATAACTTTAGATTTAGATGCTCACATATTTGTTACGAGATCAAACACTGAGGTATCATATTTATAAAAAGTTACGTTTGGACAAAATTTTCTATATTATCTAGTATTGCACTAAATAATATTGTGACCAAAATCTATTACTGCACTTTTGTATCTATTCAATTAATTGCCCATTTGCACAATAAAGACACCTTGACTTGACAATATGTAGACACCGATTTTACCATCTAAATCCTATATGCATTATAGAAACTGTAAAATTTCTAATTTTGCAGTGTGGATGAAAGATTACTAGTTCACTCCCAAGGAGAGCTACTCTTGTCCCCCCTAGTGGTAAAGATGATAATTAATGTTCACCTCAATAATTAAAAACCTAGGCTAGTCTGGACTCCAGGGAGTTGCTCTGGTCACTGCTGACCTGTCTTTTTTGGACGTAACATAGAAAATCAGGTGATTTGCCACTCTAGAAATCTGAGCTATAATCAGCAGGCGATGACTATAGAAATAACCTGAAAACTAGACTGCTTGTCTAGACTCCGGTGCCAGCCGGGACTGTTTACTGCCCTGGTCACTCTAGAAATTTTCCATGGATTATTTTGACTTTGAAAAATGTTTCTTTTCATGAATAACACAAACAAGCTGTATGTATTTTTAATGTATTCAAGCTGGCGTAATGATGTCCCATTTTCCTCTCTAATCTAATTAGAAACAGATTTGGTTCACTGGTTTTGTGTTTATTTCTACATGCCAAAGTCAGTCACTCCCCAAATAGTGAATAACATTGACATAGTCCTCAATATTGCTTCTTTTTCTTAGCTTAAAACATATTTTCATGTTGAGATAAAAAGCCATTTCATCTTTTACCATAAAAACATAGTTTTCAGTATAAAAACATAAGAGAGGGAGAAAAAAAACACACCAAAAAGAAATAAATGGCAAAGCATTAAGTCACGGCATTGCCACAATGTTAACATAAATGTTTTAAAAGGGGGAAAAAAGATCTACAGCGTAATCAATAACACATGAATGAATCTGTTTAGAAATAACAGCTTTCGTGAAGCTTGTCATCTTAACAATCTTATGTGGCAATCTTCCAGTTTTCCTTCAGCTGTTGACCACAAAATTGGATTTGAGATGTTCACGAATGGCTGGTTCATTACTTCTGGAAGGTTTATTCTGGAAATGTTTAATGCCTCTATTTGTTTTTCTTCTGATGGCTATGGTGTGTATAACCATGAAATAGCTTTTCAGTGTGCAGGCCTTTTAATTTTCTCCCCTTTTAAAATGTCGAGTGCTTTCTGTAGCTTCACTGTTTTATTACATCTCGCCTTTATCTAAGATGCTCGCTGTCGACGGGAGCCAAGGCAAATAAACGACATGGGGCCACGTGATGCGGTCAAAGTGCAAGAATGAATGCTGAATGGGCGTTAGAGGGGAATTGGCCCTTAAAGGATCCAGGCTCCGAGGACAAGAGAAGGTCACTGGATTCAGTCACAAAGTGAGCATGAACAGCTTCTGCCATTAGAGGCTTGCTGTTCTACCAAATGACTCGTGGATCACAACGCAGCCATTATGGCATGGTAGGGCATGCCTCATTCACCCAGAATTCCCCTCTTTTTATATGTGGCTGCTTTTGGCCGCCTGGGATGCAGGTGGCGTAGCGGTTAAGGGCACAGGGTCTGGAAGCTGAATTGCCAGCAGTGTATGGATTTGCATGGTGGCTCAGTGGGTAGCACTGAAGGCTGTGGGGTTGAATCCCACCCCTGCCTCTGTGTGTGTGGAGGTGATCAACGACCCCCACACCCCCCTCTTTCAAAACCCTAATCCTGCAATGGATGGATGGTTGTTCATGCTTGCAGATACAACATAATAACCAACATGCAACAATTGGGGGGAAAAAAAAACATAATTTATCTATATCCAACCAGATATACAACTGAATGGGATCATGCATACAATTTCCAATTTTTCATAACCCTCAAAGTAATATACAGTTGCATTATGAAATGTGTTTCATTAATAATCCATAAGAATTTATCTGATACCTATAGCTCTGATGATAAAGAGGAGCATCTATTTTCCATGCACCACGCAGGGCCACAGATGATCTGGCCATTTTCCCAAGAAGTACTACAAATTATTCAATACAAATCAATTTAACTAAGCTACAAGGCTAATCTTCATACTGAGGAGTGCTCAAGAATCAAATACAAACTCCATCCCAAGCTGGGTTCAGGGTACAAAGTCCCACCCACATACAAACTTCACCCACATAACTAGGTTCAGGAATCAAAATCACACCCCAAACACAAACCACTAGTTAAACTGGGTTCAGGAATAAAAGCCATACCGCAAAAGCAAACTCCACCCCAAACTCAAAGCCACGCCCCATATGCAAACTCCACCCACAGAGCCAGGATAAGGAATCAAAGCCACGCCCTACATATAAACTCCACCCCGAGAGCCTGGATCAGGAATTAAAGCCACGCCCCACATGCAAACTCCACCCCCAGAGCCAGGATCAGGAATTAAAGCCACGCCCCACATACAAACTCCACCCACAGAGCCAGGATCAGGAATCAAAGCCACAATAAATGCAAATTGTAATTTTTTTCCCAATAAATCTATTAATTTTGTTATTCCATTATCCATAAAATCTGCTCCAGTAAGTAAAAGGGAAAAATGACCTAACAGCAGCCTCTTAGCACAAACTTCAGAATTGTGTTTGCAGGGAAACACCTGAGAGACCATGGGGGAGGACATGGGGGAGGACATGAGGGAGCCATGGGGAGGCCTGGAGGAGGCCATGGGGGAGGACATGGGGGAGGCCTGGAGTCAGGAGGATGAACACAACAACCCACTGAGCCACCAAGCACAACAACAGTCTGTACCAAAGGTTCGAATAATTTTATGCTTTGTATATTGTGCAGTCTAATTAGTTTTGCCTATCATGTATTAGTTTTATTGATATTTCCAAGTTATTTGCCACTGGTATGTGAATTGGAAGAAGCACCCATGCTGTACATTTGTGTTTCGGCAGACAGGCCAGTGATTGAGGCTGTGGGCCATTCTGCTAGGAGTCTCATACATGCTAGGAATCGCAGTGACATACATCCTGGCTGACCCTGTGACCCTTAACTGGGGCTCTTTCCACTGCATGACCTTGACTCATACAGGGCTTAACCAATTGAATTTACGTGCAAGTGAAGTATTGACAGAGATGAGTTGAGTGGGGTTCAAGATCATTCGAAAAGGTCCTTTTCCAACTCCATATACCTTGACGTTGATCCAAATGTTTTCTGGTTTCCCTTGTTTTTATTGCCTTCCGTTTCAGTTATAAGCACAAGTTGTAAGACACGCTCACCAAGCAGAGTGGTTAAAACGGGACACAAGGAGTTGGCATGGGTTTGTCCATTTGACACTGGAATTTCCAGCTGGATCTCTGGTTTGAAGGTTACCGAAGCCGTGCGGCGGAGGGAGTGCCGAGCAGACGTAGATGGTGTTCACCAGAAAACCACGGTCGCAGTACGCTTGATTGGCGCTGGTGGTGGATCCCTCAGATATTAACAACCGCAACATATGAAAGGAAATATTTTATCCAAAGAGAGGGAATAGCTCGACTTTTATGAACAAATGTAATGCTGGAAAACGGTTTAACAAATAGTTGAGGGCAATCACAGCAATAAGGATGGGCATTTGTAAAGCTCTCCTATCTCAGGAAGGACACACAATACAAATGAGTAGTATTATGAGTACACAAAACCACTTCCTGTATTCAACTCTGTTGCCAATTGGCATAACTGCATTTCTTTAAATGTATTTTTAACTGCACTTTTCTCTCTTATGTCCATGCCTAAATATGTCGTGTTTTAATGTCTTTTATATTTACATTCTAATCTGTTTATTACTGTTTCTTTGCACCATGACCACGGAGACTAAAATTCCATCTCAGTGCATGACCCATGCAACGTACAGCCGAACATGGCAATGATGATAGCCGAAGTTTTACTACTACTGCTTCCTCCTTTCACATTGCCGTTAGCAACATCCATCGTACCTTAAATATGAAATTCGCATAACATGAACTTTTTTTGTCCTTTCATCACACCCTGTTCTTGTTCCCACGGACTATCAAAGAATGACAGAACCACGGGCCCTGATCCATAGGGGGAATCATAATAACGAGAATCTTTGAGTCGAGAATCTTTTGGCGTCTAGACATATGTTTAGGATTACAAAGATATGTTTACATACCTAGAGTGACTTATATGGAGAATGGTGTTAGACTCATTGTTGGATTATGAAGCTAACTTTCCCCTATTGAAACATACGTTTTTTCTGTCAGTCAACCACAACCTCATTCATAATCATCGCCTGGAAGCAGAGAATTTCCCCTTTAGAACAAAAGACTCATGTTCGTAAAACACCATCTCTGAAACAGGAGGAGATGCCTTTAAGGAGGTTAGATACATGACAGACAGTAGCAAGTCCCTTTATCCAACCGGGAACCTCGCAAACATGGGCAAGCGTGTCGCTCAGGGCTTGCGTACACATTAGCGCTGTGTTGTAGCGTCATCGCTATAGCATAACGGTGATCAAAACTAACGAATAAGCCCAGGCGTTGAAGTCGCTCCTGATTCTGCTGGACAGGAGCTACTTAGACTTAATCAGAATTGACAGGGAGGTGCTGATGAAACGCGTTTGCTTTCCAAAAAAGATAAGAAACAAATGTAAATACGCCCGGTGCTAAAATTCAACTCAATATGTCAGCTAACGGACGCGCCGTTATCTGAGCATTTTCTGTGCCTTCCTGTTAGCGTTCAGCTTGTTAGTCTCGTCTCAAGCTTCGGTGTTCTTCGCTGGGAAAAAAAGGTGAGACTTCCAATGAGGCGGGGTGTCACGGCGCTCGTGTGGATCGGCGTGCAGCTGGACTAATTGACAGTCTGTTCAAGCATTCCCTTCTGCAGGACAGGGACGCGGAGACAGGACAGCCGTTGCCATGGAACACATTTGTCTCGAATCGCCGCGGAAACAGAATCTGACTGTAATACGAATTGACAACTGAGAGGGAAGCGAGGGGGGGGCAGATTTTAAACAGGAAAAGCTGGTAATAAACATTCAGTTTTCTTCTTTTAATTGGAATCTCAGCTTGTGCAGCAAAGGGAAAGTGACATTCAGACGGGACCAGGGTAGAAGGGGGCTGCAATATTTCTTCATATTGAGTGGAAATACTGAGCAACTGAGCTGGGCTGACTTGTTGGGTCTGACCGCAAAGTATACAGCCATTGCAGTGTTCAAAATGTACAAGATGGTGTTTTACTTATTGTTGTAACTTGTCCAACATTTTTTCCTGTTTTAAATAAAATAAAGCATGTTGTTTCAAGTAACAAGAGAGGGTTCTTTTTGATATATATATATATATATATACTCCTGCAGTGAATTGAATAGACACACACACACGCACAGGTCTGTAATTACGTCTTTGTGGGGACTCTCCATTCCTTTCTGTGGAGGAAACCCTAATCCCAACATGACGACCTTAATCCCTACCAGCCCTAACCTTAACCATGGGCGTAAATTACGGGAGGTGGGGGGGTTGTAGCCCCACCAATAAATCAAAACCAGCTAATACAACCCCCCCCCCCCCCAATAATTATTTTTCTCTCGTAATGGGTGGAGACCTCAACTCCCCTAATGTTCCAGTCAAAGTTATGTTGTCAAGTTGACCAGTCAAAGTTGACCCTAACCATAAGTAACCAAACTAAATATGAGACTTTTTGCATATTTACATTTCTGATTGCATTCACAGATCTTTGTGGCTACCTGAAAAATGGTCCCCACAATAAACAGGTTTTGATTACATTGTGGGGTACACTTGGTCCCCACAATGTAATATAAACCTAATCCACACACACACACACACACAGACACACTTCTGTCATGCATTCTTTGAGGTCATCTTATCTGCTCTTCACTCTTCTGACCCGTT
>JAABNY020000082.1:15330879-15343742 GCA_015164015.2 Brevimyrus niger
AATCATTATCCATACAGCATTGTGGGCATGTATGCATGTAGTATATATGTATCATTTTTCTGCTGATTTAAATAGTTGTCTTATTAGGTTCCTGCCTCGTTTTGAAGACACTGTAACTCTTGCTCCAGTGATGCTTACACTTGTACCTGGATTCACTGGAAGCTCAGTCTCGCTGCACTTATGAATAGTTGACACCTTGACAGCTGTGTGTTTGTAATGTGCTACACGCCTCACTTGTACCTCAGATTTGAGAGAAGCATCCGCCAAGTAAATGTAAATATCTGAACCCGACGCGTTAGTGTTGAAGGTAATTGACATTCATTCTGTATCCCAAATCCTTATCTTTCCGTGGTAAACAGGTGATCAGTTAATAAGTATAATCATCACCATCACCTTCAATTGTCATCAGGTTGCCACAGACATCCGTTGCGTAACGCTACTCTTCTACTCTAGCTGGGGCGAAAGAAGAAAAGACAAAGCCAAGCCTGATTACCGGCATCGGGTTTCAGTCATAATCCTTGGTTTTCCGTGAGTAAACATTGGGGAAATGAGCTGCTCAGTGGGCGCGCCTTGTGAATCTCTTCATGGAAGACATTTATGAGATGCCGGAGTACTAGAAGTTTCCACCATTAATGTCATTATTCCATAATGCCGTTTTCTCAAAACGTTTTTTTTTTTTTTAAATCTTGAAATAATAACTATACAAATGTTGTCATTCTTCTCTATTTCAACAGGAATCTGTCCAGGGAGCCACTCTCTTTCATGTTCACGGTCTACTTTTAGTGGTTTTGAAATCCCAGGATGGGAACTGTAGTTGTACCTTTTATTTGGCCATTTTGCCTAATTTGTTTCAACAAATGTCTATATAAGGAAAACAAGGAACCTTTTAAAAAACGTGAAGTCGGCACATTTTTGTTATTATTTTAAACAGCACGGTTATAAAGCATTTAGAAAAAATAAGTTAATTAGTTTTCTTTTCTTTAGTCTTTCTTACTGTGTGTTGAAGAAATTGGACGGAAAAATCATAAAATATTTGTATAGCTGAAATTCTGAAGCCTAATGACTAAATTCACATTTACTGCTAAATGTACATTAGCTTTAGTCGATATTCCACTTCTTTGAAATTATTATGTAAATCAATCATTCTGGCACAATGTACAGTTTAATATTTTACCTTTGATAACAGGTCTGCTGTCTGGGTAACATATTAAATGAGCAGGTGAAAGTTATTCATTTGATCTCCGTTGTTGGGCTGAATTCAAGCACAAAACTTCACTACGAAACCAAATCGTATATCATTTCCTGCATAATAAAAGTAGTTATGCTTCCCTTGAAATACACATCAGTGGGCCTGTAAATCACACTACAGTTACAGAAGCAGGCTAAACATTGATTTTGCAGTGAAAATGGCCCCAACACGGTGCATCTCATGTTCTAAAGCAAACTGTCCATACGGCCAAATTTAGGCTGCAGGCCTCCTCGGCCAGTCAGACAGACAAAAACACTGGATTTCTTTTTCTCCAGCCCTGAAATATTTCAGTGATGACAGTGAAGATGTAAACAGACATAGACTGCCTCCACACTTTCTCATGCGCCAACATGATCTCGCCGAGTCTGACTCAAAGCTAAGATGCAATATAGAACTTCAGATATACTTATGCGTAATAATGAAAAACAGATGATTGTTTACACATGGAATGCATCGCGTATGTCTACTTGCATTGAAGGCATCGTGTCTATTGCAATAAAATGGGTATGATATGCTAAAGATTAGCCAGGTGACTGCTAGCGCTGTTAGTTTTCTATGGCCTATTGCATCCTAAATTTATAAATAAAACCCTCACAGACATCTTCGCTCTCCAGCCTTTTCTCATTTTCTTGGTCGCTTATGTACAAGGAAACTGTTATATCAGTTGTTCCAGTTGACTCTTGGCATCATTCATACACTAGTCGACATCTGCAAAAAAAAATATCGCGGAAAGCAAATCTTGATAATGCCGATCTGGAATGGCACAGGAAGGGGGGGGGCTGGTGGCTATGAGGCGATGAATCTGGAATCATTTGCACTGGTGTGGTGCTGAGGTGTCACCCACTGCAGGCCGCACTCCGGCTCTCGTCCCTGAGCTGGTTTGTCGTGTGGTGGGTGCAGCGAAGCACTGTAATTAGCGCGCGCTCCTTACCTCCTCTTCCAAACATCACCCAATAACTATCATTAAGCCGTAGTAGTTTTTACAGACTTGAAACCGATAACTTTACCTAAATAGTAATAACTCACAACAAGCTCGAATGAAGACTAAATCAACTTTAAAGCTTTTGTAGTTATAGAAATTCAGTTAATTTGGTCCATGATAAGAATCTGAGAAGATGGACACCCTCTGTCCAGGGCTGCGTTCATATTACTTGGGTCGCAAAAATGAAGCCGCCAATCTGAAGAAAATGCTGGGAAATCCGAAGCTATGAAATTTTTTATTTTAACTAAAATGCCTAATGCAGTTCTTAGTCTTTTGGCATCATTTGTACAATAGTCAACAACATCTGCAAAAATGTCGCAGAAAGCAAATTAATCCATTTTAGCTTTTGTAACATCCTGTAGCACAGCATTTCGCTAACAGCTCAAAGGTCATGGGTGTCATTTCAGGCAGGGCAGAGAAACTGTAGCCCTTCACTTTACAGTAAGTTGCTTTGAATAAAATTCAATTTTGAATAACAATTCAATTTATTTTATTTATATAGCGCGTTTAACGACAGTCATTGTCACAAAGTATTTTACATTTAACCGGCCAGAACCCCCCCAGCGAGCAAAGCCGGAGGCGACAGTGCCAAGGAAAAACTCCCTCTAGCAGGAAGAAACCTTGAGAGGAACCTGGACTGGGAAAGGGGGGAGTCCATCCTCCTGTGGGAGACCAGGGAGCATGAAAATGTATAAATGGGTGCATGAAAAATGTGTAAAAGCATCATAAAAAAAATATCAAGGGGGGAGTGGGGCTGTTGAAACAATACTATTGGGTGAGTGGACATGCAACGCAGGTTGGAATCACCATAACCCGGCCTCCATGGTCCTGCCACTCCAGCTAGGTGGCACTTTATGGTGAGCTGGCATTGTGGCTCACGGTGCCCCCATCGCAGCCCTTTATGCCAGGGCTCCAAGCCAGTAGAGACCTAAATGAAACGGCAGTTAAACTCAGAACGCCACCCTGACTGTCCGCAGCTGAGCTAAAAATAACTCGGCTTGGGACCATGCACCAGCCCATAATAGTAATGCAAAGAAAATCTCTTTAAAAGAACTGCTGTACATAATCCAGGCCCAAACCATCCAAGAATTCCCTGAGGTTCCACGGAAAAATCCAGGCTTCCCCAGAATCAAAGAGCCCATGATTGTTCCCACGACAAGCCAAAAATGCATTCATTTACATCGCATTTACATTTACAGAGCTTTGTTTAGCATGTGCCTTAGCAATGTATATGTGAGGCGTGTAGCACATCACAAACACACAGCTGTCAAGGTGGCAGCGGGACATAAGTGCGGCCATGCTGAGCTTCCAGTGAATGTCCAGGTACAAGTGTAAGCAGCACTGGAGCAAGAGCTACACAACAAGCTTTGATAAAACGAGAAGCTACCGAGGCTATTGTTCAAGGTGCAGCATTAAGAGCATTCGGGGAACCTGCAGTGGTGTGGGCTAGTGGAGAGGGAGGGATCTAGGTGTTCCTGGATCAGATGGGTCTCGGAGGTGGAGAGGGAGGCTGATGAATGGATGTGGTTCCGCACCTCATTCCGCCACCAGGTAACCACAGGATACACATGAACATAACCCAGAACCCTAACCCCTTGCCTTTCTCTTTCTGCAAGGAACCTCTGCCTCGGCCTTTTTCAGAGTCACTGTCTGCTCCCGGTCAGCCCCTGCCGACGACTCGACGCGATGCCGGCCCCTGTGACGGGAACGCCGGGCCAGCGGCACCCGCAGGCCTCACGCCGGCGTCCGCCCCACTCCCCGTTTCGGCGGAAGATTAATTGTGCAAATCGAGTGTGGCACGTTTACGAATTTCACATTTACGAAGGCGTGCGATCTGCTCAGATGAAAAGGCCGGAGGGAATGATTCATAGGCAGCAGCAGCAACTGATGATCACTGTACATCTGCAAAACAAACTCCATTTACTATGGGACAAACCAAGGCCTTACACACTGCTTCTGTTTGTTCTCTGTGGGGAACCAACTTTATTAGGTGAAATGACGTAATTCATTCACTCATGCAGATTTTAGAAGTTGGCAGTGGCTGTCTGTAATACTCAAACTGTCATTTTAAATAGTCACGTCTCAGTTTGGTAGAAGAAAGTTCATGTCAGGCACATGATTAGCTTCTCCGACTGGACAAAATCAGGTGATGACTGTAAATATTTCAAGTAAAAGTGTTAGAACAGTTGAGAAAGTTAAAGTTACTTATTCACAGGGTTGCCTGGCCCTTTTTAGTATTGCATTTCAGACTTGCAAAAAAGACCAATAGCAATGGTAAACGTCAGAAGAGAATGACCAGACCTGTTTAAGCTGACAGGACAGGAAGGCCACAAAAGCAAAAATAACAACTCAGTACAACAGTGATGTGCAGAAAGCTATTGCACTGCAATCATCTAGCCTAGAAAGGTTCAGGAGGGGTTACCAAATGCACTCCTCTGTTATATCTCTGCTTGACTCTCTTCATTGGCTCCCTATTGGCACTTACATCAAGATCAAGTCCATGGTTCTGGCTTTCAGAGCCATAAATGGACCGGCACCAATCTGCTTCCTTAAGACCTCCTTATGTTCCTTCCAGCCCCCTTTGGTCAGCAAGCCAACGAGGCTTGGAGCTGCCTTCACCATGTGAGAAGCCTTTCTTATGTGTGCTTCCCCAACTACGGAGTGAGCTGCTGCCTCATATCCAATCATCGGACTTTCTCCGCACCTTCGAGAAACAGCCCAAGACCCACCTATTCCAGGAACATCTCGACAAGACCACACCACTGCATGTCCCCTGCATCATCTCAGTGCTGCACTTTGTCTTATTAGGTTCTTACTTTTCATTGGAAAATGTTGTGCAGCTCTTGTTCCAGTACTGTTCACACTTGTTACTGGGAATTCACTGGATGCTCAGCATGACTGGATTTACGCCTAGTGGATTCCTTGATGACCAAACATCTGTAATCCGCTACTTGCCTCACATGTGCATCACTATGGATGGAACAGTCCGTTAAATAAAGTAACATGCAAAATGCACTTGCAACAAAGTGGACCATGAGCCAATGACATTTAAACCTGTGGTCTGTTTATAATCATCGAATAATTGTTATTCGATTGTATAATCAGATATTTAACCTTTATTGTTTTTTTTCTTGTCTAAAGGCATTAGCATTTTCTGTGTCATAAAAGAGAAAAATACAATGAAACATTTTTTCCCCCCCATTTAAAAGCAAAAATGTTTAAGTTGCAGCCACCGCAAATGCTTGAATACTGGAAATCATGTGACCTGAGTCACCTGATTAGCATTTGTAACGTAGTTTGCAGATGGTGGGATTCTGACCTAGTTCTGTAGCCCTAGGCCTGTTGTGATATTGACCGAAGCACTTAACTGGAGTTATTTCCTGAAATTATATGTCTCCATAACAGGGACTTAAAATATGATATGCTAGCCTTTTTGGATAAATACACCTGTCAAGAGGCCAGATTAAACTTGAGAGTTGTAAATCATGACTGATGTTTACTGACAACTGAATTAATATATTTCAGTATAACATGAGTCAGACATATTTCTGCAAAGAAAGTAATTGGAAAAAGCTGATGTTTCTGGTTGTTCGGCAACAAATACAAAACAGAGACATTCGGAACAGATCTGGCTTCAGCGAGCCTGAGTCATTCCCCAATTATGTCCCTTCAGTTCCAAAGACATGAGTGTCTTATAGTCTGGAATGCTTCTTTACTGCCTTTGAAAATTGCATAAAGAAAACAAATACAGTGCTATCCCAAGGTCTAATTAATGAATTCCGCTGGAAAAGAAATCAGGACGTTGCATCTTTCTCAATGGAGGTCTTTACTAGTCATTGCATCCTTCATATAATGTAACTGATGATGGGAATTAGCATTTGGGAAACATTGTCTCGGACACCCTGAATAGTTACACTGCTGACAAGTCTACAGACAGTAGTGTAATAATTGTTATTTGATAAATATGATACCCAATATTAAGGATGATTCAACAAATGACTTAATAAAATGGTATTTGCAAGCATTGAGAGAGGTATTAAATCATCTTCTGTGAGTGTTCTTTTTTTCTGGAATTATATTGGTTTTTGTGCTTCAGGGTAGAGGTCACCTTATATCCCATGTTCCAGCCACTTATCCTGTTCCAGAGTCTATTCCAGGCAGTACAAAGCACAGGGAGGGATAGGAATGGAGTATTTTGGGACATTTACCCGAATGCATGTATTTGGGCTGCAAGAGGAAATACATTCACCAGAAGGAAAGAGCACAAACTTCACACACAAGGTAGGGCTGGGACTCAAACCCACAACCCCAGATGCATAAGGCGACACTTCTACCTACCCATCCACTGAGAGCCAAGCATCATGAAAGCCAATCCATACTTATTTTAACCATTTGATTTAGAGTCAAAATTAAAAACAATGAAGAAATATAAAATAAGGAAAATGTTCCTGCTCAACACACAAGCCAAACCTTTGACTCTCAGAGACCCCAAACCCCAGAAGGCACAGACTGCCAAAATCATGGCTCGTGGTTCTAATACCTTCCAAAAAAATCCACCTCATTCTAGCTGATTCTGAAACAAGCTCTGGAAGGGCGACTACCACAAGTTACTGACAGGAGCGTCCTACAGACCGAGAGGCACAATTGTGAATTACTACAAACCAAAAAAACAATAGTGGGGGATCATTTCAAACCACAATCTTCAAATAGTCATTCCATAAGACTTGCCTTTTGATATGGTTGTCCCCCCGTGACTTATATAGTTCTGGCTGCTTTATGAAGATCCTGCATTTCTTTTCAAGGTTATTTAATCTCCATGCTGTCCTCCCCCCTCTCTCTGCAGAAGTGGTTATTTGAAAATGCCACTGCATCCGGGGCTATGTGGTTCAATGTATTCTAACAGAAGGACATGTGTAGCTGTATAATCACTTAAGGAGAATGTGCCGATCATAGTGCATTGCTGCCTCCACCACACAAAGAACCACCTCAGGGATGAGATCCCAAGTGCAGCTGATACCTCAGCACCACACTAGTCCAAATGGAATAGTGTGAGCTTTTTCCGATGGCTGGAGTATCAATCCTGCCACCAACCCCCAAGTTTCCCTGTAAGTTGGAGGACCTCCTTATGGGGCTGGATGTAGATTAATGTCACACCCAGGATGGATCAATTGCAGGTCAAGGGCTCAACAGAGTAAGATCACTCCTGGCATTCATGGGATTCAAACCAGCAACCTTTCAATTGCGGACACAGATCCAAAGCTATAGAACCACCACTCCAGCAGTGTATTCATGTAAATTAATTTGATATCTTTTCTCTGAGCGATTCATGGCATCTCTTTTATTTGATCACACAATCGTTGTATAAATTATGATGCATAGATGAGTAGGTGGAAATTACTGGAAAACTGAGAGACACCCATTGACGACATCAAGCATGATGACTGTTTCCTTTTTCAGTTCCAGATATTTCTATATGTGTCCTGCATGTATGAATTTTAAAAAAGAAGATAAAGTGTAACGACTGTCCTGATCAGACAAGCCTTGTGAATGTCAGAGCAAATAACATAATAGCAGTAACACTTTGTAGCCAAAAACCATTACATTACTTTTTGGCATAAAACAAAACATTTTCCCTCTAATGGTCTTTCGTACCTGGTCCAGGGATGATTTCAGATCCAGCGTCGAGTGTTACATCAGTTCCATTCTATTAGGAAGAAAATTGTTTGTTTTTGTATAAAAGCACATTATTTTGAACAAATTATTTGCTGCAGTATGAGGAAAAATTATCACAGAAACATATTTCAAATTAAGTGCTGATAACCTCAAGAGAGATTTTTTATTTTTGTTACAGGACAAAAATTTACCAGAAATGCATGGTGATTCTTACAGTTAGTAAATAACCTGGCATAAAGATAACATGACAGAGGTTAATAATGTCCTTAATATCCTTTTTTTTCTCCAGGTATTCTTCATGTGATTATAGCGACACAGGCCCAGAACTTTCCCAGAAACACGATTCCATTTGAAAGACAAAACTTGTGTGTAATTACTGTTTCCATGTAAATGACTCTGAAGCAGTGCTGAATATTATTTTCTGAGAAATGTTTATTTTACTGCCGCTGTCAAGGTCATCTATCACGCATTCGGATGGAATCGCTCGTGTTCAGAATGTTGATTTATAAATGGAAAGGAAATCAGCCCAATGAGGTAGCCGCCTGCTTTGGTGGGCACACATCATTTTAAAATGAGCCCTGTGTAACATATTATTTATATAAGTGCACGCGCATACACACGGAAAAAAAACATTTCTTCTTATATGTGGGACGGTGCTTTAAAAGCTGTATCTCTAGTTTCTAGGTACTGGGTGCTTGATCGGTAGTTGTCATTGGCTGACACCCAGGCATCCCGATTCTGTCAGGACCTAGCTATAGGTGTCCAAAGTGTGCCTGCCTGAAAGGCTAAGGAGTCAGGACCGAAGAACAGAGCGGGGAGTGAAGAGCAGAGTCACATGGGTGCGGCTTATGTGGTCAGCAAAGTCATATTCAGGATTCATAAAAGTACCAACATTTCAGTTCTGGGCTATAAGAAAGATGCTTCCTCTGTTTAGATAGGTCCCTTCCATAAATGACATACAAAAACTATAGAAAGTATTGTTGTTAAAAAAAAGCATCGCCCTCTAGTGGACCGGTGGACTCCTAATAGCAAGATAAAAGTTAGACGGATGATGTATAAATGTATTCTGTAAAATGCACTGCAAAATTATGTATGGGCATGAGAACATGACTATTGTTTGCCAATTCCAACTTAAAAGATGACCTTTCATACCCACAACCAAAAATGTATGCCTGCCAATGTAAAAACATCCCTAAAATGAAAACAGATATCAGAATCCATAGGTAGGTGCTTATAAAGGTTCAAGGTATTGTGTAATTTGCTGCAGCTTTCCATAAAATATCTATTTAAAGTAATAAAAAATCATGCAGGATGATGCTAGAAGAGATGTGTGCCTCAGAGGGTTAGGGCTCTGTGCCCATGATAGGAAGTTTATTAGTTCACATCCCGTGCTCAGCAGAGTGATGTCACTACGGGGCCCCTGGGCAAGACTCTTAACCCCAGTCGCCTGAGGACCTGACCCTGCTCTCTCTCTTGGTTCTACATGACGTTGTGTAAGAGCGTCTGCTAAATGAGTATCTGCTCTTGGAGCAGCTTCATGTTTGAGGCCCAGTATTGGACAATGAGCTCGGGTACAGTGAGTAGCGAACCATGTGTTCTTGTTTCAGTACACAGACATTCGCAGCTTCGGTAGAAAATAAAGACCGGCTCCGCCTTCCCGAAATGCGGAATTCACACGGAATGAGCGGCAGGAATTCTACATTTCGCCGCATACTGCCATTATATTCATATAACTTTGTATGAAGGAGAGGTATGTCGCAAGGAAAATTCATTCAGTCGTAAGGCCTAATGTGTAATTTCAAGCATGGTGTGTTGTGAGAACTCCGGGGGAGGGGAGTAGAGAGGGGGAAGATTATACAAATTGTTGTACAGCTTAAAAAAAAAAATAACTCTAATCTTTTACAAACAGAAAAGACTGGAAAATCAGAGCTAAACTGAAATCCCCAGATGCCCCTATGCCTTTCTGTGCAGCTGAATATTAAAACAGTCAATATAGTTTCTAAATAGGGCCCAGCTGTGCAGCATTGATCCTGTTCATTTTGATGCAAAGTCAGTCCTATGACTCTTTTTAAAACTCTGCTCGCAATTCAAACAATTAACGGAAAGTAGAATTATTTATACAGCACTTTTCACAGATAAAGGTCACAAGGCACCGAATAACATGCATATGTGACTATAAAACACAGAAATCCAAGCAACATAAATCAGAAATAAAACCACAGTCATATTATCCAAAAGCCTGCTTAAACAGAAATGTTTTGAGTCGCTTTTTAAATGTCAGTTGATGGAGCAGATCTTGGAGACGCTGAAAGACCATGTTCCATGACCGTGGGACCACAGACTGAAATGTACGAGCCCCGGGGGTGTTTGAACGCTGCAGAGGGGCCTTCCCGAGCTCCATTGGTAGCTCTGCTGGGCGGAGCGTGAGTTTAACACTGTTTGGTGTGTGACTCCGCAGGTTAGGATGCTACACTTGTGATCGGAACGTCGTTGGGTGAAATCGCAAGGTTGGCCCAGTGATGTCACTGTTGGGCCCCCCGGAGCAAGACCCTTGTTCCCAACCGGCCCACGGACTGTCTGGCCCCGCTTCCTCAAAAAATGTGCTTTGCTTTGGATGCTAGTGTTTGCTAAATACATGTAAAATGGAATTGCAAAGGCTGTGCCCCTCAATTTGAAATCACGTGTTTTTGGGTGTTTGCTATCCTTCCCCTTATGTTATCAGGCAGTCAGAGCTATGGAGTAGCTATTTCTTCCAGTAGATCGGCTACATTGTCGACGCTCCACTTGACATTCTGTCATCATAGTGGCACAGAGGCAATGCTAATTAATTTGCTTTTACAAGTCAAGGAGAAGATGATTCTTACTAGGACTGCACTTCAGCGGCCTTCAGAAGGTGATTGATTTATAAAACTCCAAAACTAAATTGAATCTTGTGCGCGGACTAGTATGGAAAGACAGCAAAATGTGGACAAATGAGAATCCTTCGGCAAACCTGATGCTCAGCTTGACCTGTTTTCTGAATCGTAGCAAAGCTGTCCAGCCGCATCGACGTGCTATACATTAAGAAGCATGTATTCTCTGTTCAGCAGTGGGTGGGTTGGAACGGTTTCAGGCTCTGCAAGTGGGGTCCCTTTGCTAGTCCAAATCCTGGATTTGCAGAGTAAATTTGCAGTCGGGCCCCTGATTGAGGCCCTTAACCTCTTATTGCCCCAGGCACTGCGTGACCCCGCTTTCACAATTGTGCATCACTTTGGTTAAATGCATCTGCCAAATAAAAGGAACGTGGGTAGTGATTCAGATGGACGCTCCAGGCTGTTTAATAGCTACTCCAAGGGCGTTCACTTCTTTAATATATTTGTGTCAGTCACCTTCACTGCTTAAACTCATCCATTACATGGATATTTTTAAGAACTGAGAGGTCAAACTTAAGCGCAGAGGAGATACCACATAAAGTGATTTACTTTTCCGCAAAAGCAGAGATTTCCTTCTTCTTGTGCCCGGTACGCTTCCGAGTGGGACGCGTCTAACAGATAGCCGAAGTGCGCCGGCGATGTCGTTCTCCGATTGTCTCTCGAAAGATGCAAAGCGCGGCGTAAAAGAATTATCACTCTGAAAGCTGCCGGTCGACTTTATCAGTAAGGGCCCCGCCGATTATGTCTTGTCAAAAATGCAAAAAATAAAATATCACGGGTCGGTGGGATAAAAAGATAATTTTTTTTATATAATAAAATGCATATATGGCAGATCTATAAAGACAGTCATAATTAGCGGATGCTATCAAAGTAGCACAAAATGATTGCATTGAGAGTGTTTCTGAATAACTTAATTTTTTCTGCTCCTTTGATCTTCTCTGGTGGAGTTATCTTTGATCTGATCAAGCGCACACTGACAACTGATCTTTTTAAGGGGAAAAAGTGAAGTCTAGTTAAAGTATCCAGAAATCCATTTTAATTTAAACTTTAAAAACAACAAACTGCAGCCCTGCAAAATATATGTATATTGAAAATTCTGGGAAATGATTTTTTCTTCCATCACCAAGCAACATGTCAAGGAACAGTAGGAATTATGTGCCCTGAAGATTGCTTGGCAGATCACAGTAGCAACACCCACCACATGTGTTGCTGGTTATCTTCTGGACGTGTACCGCGGTGGCATTTGCAAGACACCGGCTATGGAACGTCTCCATCGACTTTCTCAAACTGACATTCTGGAGTTCCCCATGCGTCATCGCATGCTACAGTACGGTGAAACCCCCCCCCCCCCGCCCCCCCCGGAAGGTGTAGAAGCGCATTTTGTGTGTGCAGTAATCTCATCCATGCAGCCATCTCTCAACCTCTCATACGGTGCAGGGTCACATGGGCACCAGAACCATAAGGCGTGAGGCGGAGGGACACCCTGGAAAAAATACCATGGCTCGTATCACAGCAAGTCTGAGTAGGAACATGTGAACTGGTTTAGAGACACCAAGCTAGATCAGGCTTGTAATGTGCATTGTGGCTTTATGGCTTAGAGCGTAATTCTCTCTCTAGTGGTGGCCGACGTCCCAGGTTCAAATCCTGGATGAGTGCCGTCTTTTTATACTGTACCTACACCTTCCGGAATCCTCTGTATCATTTCTGACTCCGGATTTGGGGGTGTGGTTTGTGGTGCTGTGGTTTTGGTGTCGCGCTTCTGATCAGAAGGTCACTGCTTCCAACCTCAGCAGAGTAACGTCACTATCGAGCTATTAGGCCCCCAACCGCCAGTTAGCTCCAGTCACCATCTGACCTGTTTTTTTGTTTTTTTGTTTAAAAGGAACAGCCTATTGTATGATGTCCTGAGGGCATGTTTAGAAATAAGTACAGTATAAATTCTGTTTCATTGTCCTCGCCGGGCCTGCGCCAGGTTCTCTAAACCTGCCCTATCCCGCCCCCCCCCGGTTGGTCGCTCTCGCGTCTCTCAGTGTTCCGGATTGTTTTG
>JAABNY020000082.1:15354216-15364794 GCA_015164015.2 Brevimyrus niger
ATCTATCTATCTATCTATCTATCTATCTATCTATCTATCTATCTATCTATCTATCTATCTATCTATCTATCTATAACCCCAGATGTTTCAAAAACTGAATGAATCACTAGATAAATATTGCATCGAGTACAAAGATCCTAGCTAGCTGAATAAATTTTCATCTTAGAGGTCATATGTTTTCCTGGGGGGATGGCTCAGCGAGTTTTGCTCTTAGCCGGAAGGTTACCAGTTCATGTCCCATGATGAGCGGAGTGACCTCCATTAAGCCCCTGGGCAAGGCCCTTAACCCCCAATTGCTTCGGAGGGAGCAGCTGACCCTGCTGGCTCACCTATGTGTCACTCGATAACTGTGTGTGATGAATCGATGGACGAATCGATGATTAAGCATTAATCATTGTCCTTTAGCTCCTGTTCAGAAGTTGCGGGAAACAAACGTTTGGTTCTTAGAAGGAATGACAGCAATCTCAGTTGATCCTTTTCCATCATCTGTATGTTAGTGGAGTGCTACGGTTTCCGTCGTACCCAATCCTTTTATTGACTCCGGTTTATGTTGCGGGCGGACAAATATGCCATCAAAAGAATTAAGGGTGAAATTATAGCTTGCGTTTTTTTTTTTTGCCTTGTGTCTGATTTTATGTGGTGGTTATTCAACAAAAGAGGAGTCGTGGTAGATGTAAAGGAAACACGTTTTAGTAATAGGGATCAGGAAGTAGGCTAGCTTGATGAAAGGTGCAACACTTTGACTATTCGATGACCATTATGGGTAGTAGAAACAATCAAAATGTGTTTTGGAAACTAATTAAATGTCTCCTTCTCATCTCATCACCAGGTTTGGTTGTCAATGGAGGGTAAATCCTCCGGAAGCCAAGCTGAATATATAGGAAACGTGTCCGATCGTCAACTGAGGTAATGTCTTAGTCTCTCCCAGCTGACTGGTCTTATTGTTTTCTATTTGATACGTTTTTGATTTTGTTAAATTGTGCAGCACTTCTGGTCAGCCGCGGCTATTTTTAAATGTGCTAAACAAATGAATTATCACTTCACTCGACTAAAGGGTCCTGAAAGAATGAGATAAATAGCAGCACTCCTATTGGCTCATCTGTCATGTTTATTTTTAATGAGCTGTCAAATGCATTATGGGTATTTATATGCGACGCCTTTGACCAGTGTTGATATATATGCGACTCCTGACAATTATTCATCATATTAGTAATTCAACTAATGATGCCCGAAAATGCCACTTCTCATTCTGCTATGAGCAGCAGGTGACTGATTGCCTTTAATCGCATTTCATCTGACTGGTAGGGGGTGCAATCGCGGCCCCCAGTAAAATCGCCTATGATCTAATACGTTAAGGAACACTTGGGCCACTGCAAGCAGCATGAAGTTATGCAGGCCCTACTGACGGGGATTAGCAACAGATGTGAATGTACAGCTTCCGGGGATCTCCAGTGCTCCCAGCTCACACCCAGTGACCTCAGGCTGGCATGGTTCCCCACTCTTATCTTACACATCGATGGCATTATTACGTGCCCCCACCACCTCGTACACCAAACCTAGACAGTCACCATTTCTCCTATTGACAAGTAATTCATTTTCCATTAGCTGCCCTACCTTAATTACACACTACTTCCTCTATTTCAGTGCGTATCAACACACACAGCCGTGAAGGGAAATATTGCCAGTCCTTATTAATAGCCATGCTATGAGTGTCAGTCGAATGACTAAACTATTAGTTTTTCTCGATTGCTTTGGAGCCTCTTCTCCAATGACAAACGACATTTGCAAAGCGATGAGTTTAATCCCCACACTATAATGTCACGTCTGCACAGCGGAACATCATTTCTCATTGCTTCCCAAATGTTCTACTCCGTATATGCAAATGGTCTCGTGCAATTATCGTAGTTTGGCATAATTTGCAGTTGCTTTAGTCTTGTGGGCCAAAGGAGACTGCGTGGGTTCCCATCGTAACGATTTTACACCCAAATTATACATGTACGTGATCATTGTGTTATTCACCGCATGCAAAACAGATAACCAAGCTGGTAAAATGATTTAAAAATATACTCCGTAAACTGCGGTGTCCCAGCTCACTGCATCGCAACCCACTGCATCTTAACTCACTGTAACCCAGTACACTACACCCTGGCCTACTGCATCATAACTCACTGTATCCCAGTACACTACACCCTGGCCTACTGCATCATAACTCACTGTATCCCAGTACACTACACCCTGGCTTACTGCATCATAACTCACTGTATCCCAGTACACTACACCCTGGCCTACTGCATCATAACTCACTGTGTCCCAGCCCACTGTATCCTGGCCCTGCTTTTGGAAGACTTATAACAATAGTATCCCCCAGCAAATGGACCACCTGACTTGACGCTGGAACATTTTACGAAGCTGGGCCTGTTGGAGCGACCTAGCTCTTTAATACTGTAAGAAGGAACAAGATAATGCAGGGTGTAAATCGAACACAAACGTAAGAAGCACAAACAGCCGTTCAGTTTGTCCTTTATTGCACACCGTATATGCCTGTGTTTCCTAACACGACTCAGGAATGAGTAGGTCTGTTTGCTCATCTGCGTGGAAAACGGCAGCCCTGTGTAAACATGAATGAACTTCCAGTATGTCACTCCATAGCCTCTCCCTGGTGGGGGGACGTTGTGTGAGACCACACAAGGAAAGTCACGGGCCACTCTTTGTCGCCCACTTCCTGTTCATAAAGACGGAGCCTCTGTGAGTCTCTGCCATTTGCCAGGCCTCCGTTCTTAATTCAGAGGACGTGGGGTAAATATTAGGGGCATGAGCCAGCCAATCGGAATTCCTCACTCAGTGGGCCCCACCTTGCAATTGGTCATCAGCGTGAGCCCTGTGATAGTCTCGTTCTTAGTAGAATATATACACCCAAACAAAATGCCTGGTGCTTCACAGTGCCTTGCGAGTGGGTTGTCATATAACTATATTTCTACAAAATTCAATCTAAGCTCAAATCTTGCGGAAAAAGCCATCTATATACGTCATACCAGGTACTCGTTACTACCCTTATAATGTATATTTTGCATCAGAATACTTACATGTTGAGCACATACTACAAGACAACCTTAGGCAACAACAGAACAACAGAACGAATCACACCATGTTATGGTCCTAGCTTCTTGTTAGCCTGCGACACTCTGTCTACATTATTGCTGTCTAGCTAAGTTACGTTGGTGCTGATTCCCTACAGTAGGAGTGCTTTCCAGTTCTAAAAGGCTGCTGAGGCATCTGGTGACCCCTACTGGCAGGTCTCAGAACAGCAGGTCACGGGAGCAGAGCCCCAAGAGCAGAGCTGGATGGGCGACTGTGAGCAATACGATGTTGCTGTTGTGAACCATGTTCGGAGGAGGTACACCCCGTGTCCACAGGGGGCACTGTGGTGCCGATGTTCCTCTCCCCCTCACTCTGCGGGAAAACAGAGACAGAAAGACACTCTTATTTTGAATTCAAAGGCCAGCATTGTCATCAGAAGAGTAAGAGGTACAGCCAGCATTCTTTATATGTGCCGGAGAGAGACCAGGCTCTGTTTCCATGTTCCTGGAAGAAGCTTCTCTTGCCAACGTCTTCATTTATAACATAACTTCACTTCGCTTTTTGTATTCAGTGTGAAAACAAACAACAGAAATCTTATGAAACCACTCATTTTCATATTTAACAGACACTTTTATCCAAAGCAACATAGAATTTGGAGAGCAGGGTCAGACGGTCCCTGGAGTGACCTCATCTGCCTACGGTTGATAATTGTAAATTTAACATATGTTACAGGTTTATTATCAAGTAATATGTACTGTACATAATTGAACAGACTATACTTTTATACGACTGCCAGCAAACTAGGTTTGTTTACACCAGCAAACACATGAGTAATGCATTGTGCTGTGAAGTTGTGTTGGCTACGATGCGGCTAGATGATTTTTCCGTGAATTTTTCAGCTCCGTTATAATCTTATTTGACCACTGTCATATATGTGATCACTCGTTGATGGAAAAGTCATTATACACTGTATGACTATATACCTACAATCGGCTCACTGATAAACAAATGCTATCCTCGATTTTCTCCTTTCTTCGTAAAAGCAAAAGTCCTCTTCGGATTTCTTTCAGCTAGCGAAAACAGATGGCGATGAGGTCTCTCATACAAACGAGTGTGAAGCAGACGTCCGTAAAGTGGGGGAAACCTGCACTCTGAATTATTTAACAGTTGTGCAGCAGCCTTCCATGTCACAGGACAATTGCATTTTAAATATTTAGAAGATACTTCTATTCAAAGCAATATACAATTGAGAAAGCGGGGTCAGCCCAGTTTCATTTGGTTTAAGAGCACTGCTCAGGGTCCAACAGTGAGATTACTCTGCTGACCGAGGGATTTGAACCAGCAACCTTCTGGTCCCATCCTAACCTTTTGACCCTCATCCCATCCTTATATTTTATATATTGTCAGGATTAGGGTGTGGGGGGGGCCTAGACCCTATCATAGGCAGCACAGGGCACACGGCTGGAGTTACACCCCACCACAGATCATCCAGGCTACAATTCAGACTGAAAGTGAAAGTGAAACATCAGCCCAATTACTCAGGTTCATGTCCAGGATCTGGCAGAGCAGCATCCAGAGGAATTCAGAGAGTGGACGCCCGATCTTATCTACTCAAAGTCCCCCCAAACCAGGATGCATCTGTGTCTGCTTATTATTCTCCTCTTATCGTTAGAAGTAAATCCCAGGTTTCCTGTCCGAGAAGCAGCACGAATACACTGGAAGCTGCTGATAACCTTCGACTTTAGTATCTGAATTTGCAATTATTTTAACACTGACGGCGTAAACAACCCTCATGCTTAGCAGTGGATATTAGGGAAGGGCTTTGTTTCTGTGTATGCCTCCAGAAATCCCTGAAAGAAACAATGGCAGGAGGTAACATGAGGTTAAGGATCATTCTTTTCCTTCTTGTGGGCCTGTAATGTGGACTGTTAAAAAACATAACAAGTGCAATTAAAATTATGAAATCTATAACTAGGACTCCCAATGCTGTCCCATGTTAGTATATAATGTTTTGCAATGTTTTTGTAACCTAAATCATTTTCTGAACTGGTTGGCACAGAATAAATCAGTGGCTCTCAGTCCTGTTCCTGGCACCCTCCCCCACCCCCCCGCCAGAGTGTTTTCATTCCACCCCCTACCTTAAGTGTTTTAATTCCAACCCTACCTTAAGTGTTTTCATGCCAACTCTACCTTAAGTGTTTTCATGCCAACCCTACCTTAAGTGTTATAATGCCAGTCCTACCTTAGTCATGATTATATGGTCCTTAATAGGCTAATAATGAATGTGGCAGAATGTGGGTTAGAATGCATTGGGGGGGGGGGCAGCAGGAACAGGATATAATGGTTCAACACTAAGTGTTACTACCCCACCCCAAATAGGGGGTTTTCACAGACACTTTTATGTAACCCTACATACAGTTGAGAACACAGGGCCAGACCGTGTCTTGGGCAATTGCAGCCTGTGAGCGCCTTGCTCAGGGGCCCAATGGTGACATCACTCTCAGCCATGGGACTCGAACCGGCAGCCGTCCGATCACAGCTACAGCATCCTAACCTGCTAAACCACACACATTCCTCTGTGCCTCAGGGTGCAGAATAGCGCAGGAAGCATGTAGTGTCTCTTGGGGTTCTACCTAGTGCCCCCTGACCACCCTCTACTATCCCCCTAAGGTTCTGGCTGCGCTAGGAGAGCATTCTATGAAGGCCTGACATCAATAGCAGGGGCAGAAATCATAGCCTGGATGGGTCAGCAGAAAATCATGTGGGCCAGTCCCATAATAATCCACTTGGGTACAAAAATCACACTTCCTACCAGTTTTTAAACGACCCGTTGCATTACAAAGAACAAATGAACAAAGAGGAAGAAAAATCTATTTGAGTTTCAACAGCACTTTTCCTCTGATCGATCTAAACACGTAAACACATACCTGTCAGGTACAATAGTTTTATTGCATAGTGTGCAGTGTGTTATAGTTTTTTGTGCTGTACCTCTATCTGTGATGCTGACCTGCTGGGGTTGAGTTCTGTCAGGGACCCCCCCCCTAACCTGCTGTGTGTTATCTACTTAAAATAGTGTCCATTTTTTTTGTTTTTGTGGAGAAGCAGTAGCTGCCACAAAAGACTGCTGATGCAATATATATATATATATATATATATTTTAATCTAAATATGCTTTTAAAGAGTTTTGTTTATTATCCAGCATCTTTTAAGGAATGTTCCCCAAATTCCTGGGAACGCTTATTGTTTGCTGGTTAAAACCCCTTAAGGCAGCTTGGAGAAAGAGGATCTAAAAAGTGTCCTTTAACATTTTAACTGGCTTATAGTTATAATCTTGTATTTGCGATGTCCCAACACCAGAGGGAGCCTGTGCGTTTCAGACGTTCTGATTAAAGGCCTGTCATGGCTGCGATTGTGCGTGGGGGCGTGCCAAGTTTTCCACAGCTGACAGGGGGCGGTGTGCAGCTCAGTCGCTCAGCCTTCTCGGCTCGTGTCGGGGAGGTCACGGGTTCGAACGACATGGCTAATGCGACCGGCGGGCCCTTCGGCATGGCCCCTAACCCTAAACGCTGGCTGACCCTGACCCCTGACCCCTCAGCTGTGCGTTGCTCCGGACAGGAGCGTTCACCTTGTTCAAGATTGATGAGAAATAACAACCAATCATCTGCGACCGTCTCGCTCACCCGGCAGGAATCTGCAGCAGCGGTGTCAAGATATCTAAGGGGTGGGGGGCAGTCTTTAAGTCGCAATGCCCACCCCCCACACCTCATTATTCACAAGCTTACTGTCCAAGCATTGAATTTGATCAGAGGCTGAAGGAAAGCATAGAATTTCAGCATTCCCTCAAGGTCCACATTGCCCACCTCTGGTTTACTACAGAGTGTGTAAAATACCCTCCATTCCTGTGCCCTCATTTTAGAGCAAATTACTTCTATTCTTAAAATGACGATTTAGCTCATAGCCTTCAGGTGTTCCCCTGTGCCCACTAAAATAGATAGGGCTACAAGATACATGAAACACAAGGCCTAGATTAAAGAGAAATGGGTTTTTTTTTTTTTCTCTTCTCGCCGGGAGATTGGCCCTGTTACTTTGCTCATGCGGTGATGAATACCTGTGGGAGTTCCTGCCCTTATTTCGCGAAAGTGAGGCTTCCAGAACGACCGACGGCTTTATTATTATTCTGCCACGGCAGCACAGCGCGTGGAGACGTAAGTGAGAAGAGCGGCAAATAAGATGCCATCAGAGGGAAAAATCGGGGAAAAAAAATTACTATCAAGTCAAATGTGGTTCAAAATTCTGCTCAATACATACAGCTTTTCCAGAAAAAGGAAGTATCAATCCCACATTTTCCTTATATAACAGACATATGACTTCATGATCCATCCAGTGTTAGATTTAACCTAACAATCGTGTGATTTCCATTCAATGCAGAAACAGCTTTTTTAGCTATAATAAAATGTGCTGAACACGTAAGGATTTAAATGCCCCCGCGGGTACCATTCCCCCCGCTGTAACGATGCCAGTGACGCAGCAACAGCCCGAAAAAAATAGAGACGTCCCATATTTACCCATAATGCATAGCGCTGGAGGTCCAGAGGGGGCGGCCTACTGAAAAGCGGCCCGCACCACCCTGTCGCTCAGGGGCTGCGTGGGTCGGAAGTTATCCCCCAGCATTCCGTCGTTGCCCTCGGGAAGCTCCGCCCCTTTGACGTGAGATCGCAGCCTCCGGAATTCCTCGATCTGTGGGGACTCATCCAGGTCAGGGTCAGAGTATAAGGGCTTACCGTCGCCATGGTTACCAGCCAGCGGGGACGAAGCACTTCACCCACATCAGACCTACATTTATCGGGCAGACGCTAATATCCAACGTGACGTGCGACTGGGAGGGCAGGGTGAGCCAGTCTCTGGAGCAATTGGGGGTTAAGGGCCCGGCTCAAGGGCCTGACCGTGACATCACTCTGCCAATCGCAGGATTTCAGCTGGCATCCTTCTGACTGCAGGCACAGGGTCCCAATCTGCTGAGCCACACCATGCCCCAGCTTCCAAACTGATGCATATAGATTTCGTGTTTCACACAGATTAAGTGCCAAATTTATCTTTGCCCAATCTTCAGAGCGTAAACATTTGAGGTGATATTTTTATTGCTGGATTCTTGCAACCATGAGCAAGACAGACAATTTCTGTTTAAAAACAGACCGGCCTGTGAATTTTATGTATGGCGCGCACCTGATACATGCAATATGCATCGACGGAGACAAAACTGTGATGTCATTTCCTGCCAATCATTCCATAATAGGAATGACCGAACCTTTTACCACAAAGGGTAATTCACTAAAACTTACTAAAACCATGATAAGGAGGGGGGCTACGTGTGGAGCCTCTTGTCGGGGTGGGTATCTCGGCCAAACCTGCAGGTGGCCAGTCTTTACCCTGGAAAGAGGCCACAGAAAAGCCCCCACTCCCAGAGATCATACATTAATTTCACAGCTTTGCTTTGTTCTTTCATCCAGGGCCTCGAAAAGACAGACATGATCGTCTAATCAAAGTATCCAAAACAGGCCACTGTAGTTTCGTCTCGCCCATTGCTGAGTGAAGCACAATTACAGAGAATAGCATTTACATTTAAAAAAAATATGTTAAAAAAGGGACACAATACGAAAATGCAATGCTTTTTAGACAATGGACCCCAACCAAAGAGTTCAGACAAAACACCAATGCACCATGGAAGGGGAAAGACCCTGGATTTCAAGTAAATAAACAACAAGGATTCACTGTATCGTGACTATTACTGGCAAAGTCTCAGCCCCGATCCACAGCTAAACGGCAACCATCACTGCCACTAGGCACTTCGGTGACATCATCGTCAAAGTTTATCAAAGCTGAGGCTCATGGTCCCATTCAAGGGGTCTCAGCTTACTGATTCAGCTGTTAGCATCTAGCATGTGTTATAAGTTATAATTATAGAATGGGCAATCAGAGGCTGGTACAGCTAGCCCCAGTGCATTGCCCGCTCCCAGCAACTGTGTCAATAAAATCCACGGAGATCTCCCAGACGGGTACTCTGTAAGTTCCAATGTGACAATGACTGTCCACCTTACTTGAATTACTGCTGATATTCAGCGGCTATTTATGATAAGCCAGAAAAGTGAATAACTGGGTATGTGCTATATACCTAAGGTACTGTGCAATAATCTTAGGCGGCCAAAGAAAATACTTATATGATCATTATGTTGGTGAAGCCATGCTATTATGCCAGTTAAAGTGTGTTAGGTTAGACATGTCAAAAGCTCTCCTAAAGTCACCCCAGTATTTGCAGCAACTGTCCAATGTACCCATTTATTTAACGACTTTTAACCACCCTTAAGCACACCCTGTTGGGCTAATCATTACCTCATCAAATTATTCAGCTGCTTAAGTGAATGAACTGATGACCACAACAAAATGTGTCCTTTGCATTTAACCTATATGTGACATAATACAGTAAAATCCCGTTATAGTGGACTCGCTTATAACGGAATATCGACTATAACGGACGAGGTCCGCTGGTCCCGGCCATGCGCCTTTACGAACATTCAAAGAAAGCATCGGATATAGCGGACTCGCGTATTTCACTTATAATGGACAAACAATTTGGTCCCCAGGTCCGCTTTTAGCTGTAGTTTTGTTCAGTTATAACATACACACAGGCTCCGCCTACAATGACGTGACGGTGATATATCCTGCGCAGAAACGTAATAAGGATTATTAATATTCACGCATCTGCTCAGGTAAAGTTGGATTACTGCATGTATAATATAATAATTTATAGCACAAGTGTGTCTGCTGGGGTGTGGCCTGAGTAAATGGTGTCCTGTACTTCTGTTGCGCGAACAGCAATATATATCCACAGATATAATGGACTGTTTTGCCAGGTCCCTTGAAGTCCATTATAACTGGATTTTACTGTAGAGGGCAACTATTATAGCATTTAGGACCCAGACAGCAGTACCATACTCAGGGCATCCCAGTGGTCTAGTCCTGCTCATGGATTCAAGCCAGCAATTCGGTCACATGCCTGCTTCCCTGACCAATGGGCTTCCACTGCCCGCTGCCCTGGTCACGGACACAAGCCCGCAGTTGTTTGGCTGATGGTGAAATTCACCGAATACATGGAATAGCTGAGGTGCCCCTGAGGAGAGGTTTGGGGTGTTCATCTAACCATCCAGCGAGATATCAGTGGCTTTTTGGAGCGAAAGAAAGTCTTGTTACTTTTTAATGGGTTACTGTTCAGTTTCATATATTCTAATGATAAATTGTGCTGTTTTTTTCCCCCAGAGCAAATATACACTTTTACTACCAAGATAATCAGCTTTAAGCATTTCCTTTGGTGGCTTAAGACTTTCATACAGCACTGTACTAAAAATGCTTTAGTGTTATTTGCCTTTGACTGATCAGGACTGCAGGCTTTCCCAATAAGCCACTTCAAATGGATGTTAAGGGGTGGGGGGGGGAATAGCTCATGTT
>JAABNY020000082.1:15446886-15460199 GCA_015164015.2 Brevimyrus niger
TGGGTGTGGCTTGTCCCCCCCCCCCCCCCCCCTTTTGCTTGGTGTGCCCGTGGCCAGCGCCCGGGATGCCTTGGCCCCCCCCCCCCCCCCGTTAGCTCTGGCTATTGTTTTCAAGGTTTTGTCTCTTGTTTTTTTTTTTTCCCTTGCTTTTTTTTGCTTCTTCGTGATCGGTGAGCTAAATGAATTACTTTCGAGATGCCCCCCCCCCCAATCAGACGCATGTGTCGATATCAGTGCTTTTCTGCCTAAATTAGTCATGAGCCGGCTTTGTGCAAAGGGCACACCGGACCTGCTCGGCGCTCTGGGTGACCTTTCCAGTCTTTCCACTCAGACTTGATTTATTTTTAGGCCTGTTTACACTGCCGGGGAGGCAGCATGCGGAAACGGCGTCGCGGGACAGAAAGCTAGCACCCTCTGACCAATGAGTTAATCCCCCAAGCACCGCCCCAGAAAGAGGCCAGTGGCGGGAAAATGCTCGGTCACGGCTCCCTGTCCCTGCTCCACACCCCCGCCCCCCTCTCGCCCCAACCCCCTGCCGCCAGCCGGTTTCCTGTGGTTCCCGCGGATGTGTCTCTTATAAGACCTTAGAGAAATTGTCGGCAAACAATGGGGGAAGCCTTTGTCTTGCTCCTTTTATTTGGATTTTTTCATGGGGCCTTGGGCCGGCCGGTAGGAGGTCTGTCACGGGGTTCTGTGCTCGCTGATCTGAGCGTTGCCGACAACTCCGGCGAAAGGACGGCCATATCTTTACTCTTCCTTCTGAGAGTCTCTGGTTCTGGCTGGCTCTGGCAGCCTCCCAGTGCTGTTTGTGGGGAAAACAAGCCTCGTTTACGTCTAAACAGCCGTGTTTGCCGACAGCGGGCCCACGCTTAGCCCATGCCCGCCACGCTCACACCAGTTCTGCTGTGGGCCTTTCAGGATACGAGAAGTACAACTCCATGCGCGCAGACCCAGCGCTCTGCTTCCTGGAGCGGGTGGGCATGCCCGACGCCAAGGCCTTCGCTGCCGAGCAGAGGGGAGCCGACATGATGGCAGATGGCGCTGATGGGTGAGATGGGCCTCCGCTCACATTCTGTCCCTCCCTTTGTTTCCTGCTCGCTCCCTAATCTCTGCCGACGCCATCTTTGCCCCCCGAACCCCCCCACAGAGGTGACTTTGACCGTGAAGAGGACGATCCGGAGTACAAGCCGGCAAGGATGGCATTCAAAGACGAGATGGATGTGAGTGGACGATTCGGCCGTCTGCATTGCGTCACTGTACCGCCGTTGTATCCTGAACGCTCCCCTTTTCTCCCTAATACAGGAGTTTGCAGACTCGCCCTTAGATGATAAAGAAGAGGTCATTGATAGTGATAACATTGGTGAGTTTGTCTCTAATCAGCAGCAGAACTTTTTTTTTTTTTTTTTTTAACACCCAAAGGGGGGGGGGTCACTTGTGACATTTGTGTCCTTACTGTGAAGCTGCAAGGAAGGCCAACGAGAGCCAAGAACTGGGCAACCTGTACTGGCCCAGCAGCTCGGCCCTGACAACCCGCCTGCGGCGCCTCATCACGGCCTACCAGCGCACGTACAAGCGGGAGCAGATGCGGCAGGAGGCTATGACCCGGACGGACAGGCGGAGAAGGCGCCCCCGGGAGGAGGTGCGGGCCATGGTAGCCGAGAGAGAAGCCATCATCACCGAGCGACGGCAGAAGTGAGTCATCTTCCTGCCCCCCCCCGTCCTCCCGGTTACTGTGTCCCTATTCTCACTCTGCACCTGCTTCCTATCCTCCACCAGGTGGACCCGTAGGGAGGAGGCAGACTTCTATCGCGTGGTGTCCACCTTTGGCGTCATGTACGACTCCCGCAAGCAGCGCTTCGACTGGAACCAGTTCCGAACTTTTGCCCGCCTGGACAAGAAGACCGACGAGAGCCTGGAGAAGTACTTCTTCGCCTTTGTGGCCATGTGCAAAAGGGTGTGTCGCATGCCCATCAAGCCGGAGGAGGGTACGAGTTCCGTTTGTTCGCCCCCCCTTGCCTGCAGCTTCGAGATACTAGATCACATTTCAGGATTTCCCCGTCAGCCTCATTCTTAAACCGCTGTACTTCTGTCCACGCAGAACCACCTGATCCCACCATCCTCATGGACCCCATCACGGAAGAGCGTGCCTCCCGTACACTGTATCGCATTGAGCTGCTGCGCCGAATCCGCGAGCAGGTGCTGCCGCACCCAGACCTGGAGACGCGCCTCCGCCTGTGCCAGGCCAGTCCCGAGCTGCCCGAGTGGTGGGAGTGTGGCCGGCACGACCGCGACCTGCTGATCGGCGCCTCGAAGCACGGCGTGAGCCGCACGGACTACCACATCCTCAATGACCCCGAGCTGAGCTTCCTCGAGGCGCACCGGCGCTTTGCCCAGGGGAAGGGCGCCGGGACCCCCTACCAGCATCCCGATCAGCCCCTCACTCCAGCAGCCCCCATTAAGAAGGAAGAGGAACCAGAGCTCCCGAAAGAACCATCTATAAAGACTGAAGATGGGGAGACCCAGGCAGAAGGGGAGCTTGAAGATGTGGCTGAGGAGGAGAAGAAGCCCGTAGCCTGCTCTCCCAAGGAAGAAGGGAAGGATGACCTAGAGCCCTCCATCGATGGCGAGGTCAAGGAGCAGCCCGCCGAGCCTGAGCTTGAGGCTGGGGATAGTGCCTTCGTGAAAACCAACCAGGAGGGGGAGGAACCAGAGGCCAGGGAACCCTCAGAAGTCCAGGAAAATGCGGAGGCTTTGTCGTCGGAGCCCAAGTCGCTGTCTGAAAAAGGCTCTGAGGAGGAGGATGAAGACAAGATGGATGAGGATGACAAGTCTGAGGAATCTTCCCATGCTGAAGGTAGTTGATGTAGCAAAATAAAGGTTAAATCCTTTTGCGTGTTGTAGGGCTGTTTGCTTAACTTGTGTGCTGATTCATAACACAGGAACTCTTACTTCAGGCAGTGGGTCATATCTTACTATGCTGTCGTCTGCAGCTGGCCCAGCCTCTCAGGGGAAGAACTTTGACGAGGAAAGCATTGCGTCTCTGAGCACAGCCCGTGATGAGACTCGAGACTGCTTCTATGCCGAGGACGCACAAGCCCTCCCCGAGCGTTCCTTCTCGTTCTCCTTCTGGCCCAAGGTGAGCTCTCGCCCCTGGTTCATTTAAAGTTTGGTGTGTTTGGTGCCCAAGCATGACCAAAAACACAACCTTGCAAGTTAGGGGTCTCCCGCTGCATACAAAAATCAAAATTTGTTGGCCTTTAAATGTTGATCCTTAAAGGAAAAGCCATAGTTAAATGCAACTATTCACTACCGGGCTTGGGCTTCATGCATCAGAGCTGCTGTTTTGATCTTTTGGGACATACCAGATGGGAAGTGGGTCAGCTATTAGAGTTGCTGTAAGGAGCTGCCAGTTTAGGGCCTTCAACGAATAAGGGAAAGCCAGCCTTTAAGTGCAAATGTTTAAAACCAGCCTGCAGATCCTGTGTTTTGGCCTTGGTGTAACAACACCAAAAGTAGGTTGGGTGACTTTTTTTTGGAGGCTCTCTCCTGACAAGCACTGTGGTTAAATGTAACCTAGTTTTTGCATTGAATCAATCATCTGTCTGGTCTGCCAGTCAAAGCCCTCCATGTCCTAGGGGTAAGTCAGTTGGGCCTTTTCAGTGCTCTTCAGAAACCAAACTAATGAAGATGGACAGAAAACACTGGTGACTGCTGACTGCAGTGTCTGCAGACAAGGACGCATTTCCCGCCCCGCGGGCCTCCAGTGCCGTAACTGAATTTAGGTTCGTTGGCTCTGCTTTGCAGGACCGGGTGATGATCAACCGCCTGGATAACATCTGTGAGGCTGTGGTCAAGGGGAAGTGGCCCGCCAACCGGCGCCAGCTGTTTGACTTCCCGGGCTTGCTGCCCGGCTACGTGCCCAGCGCTGCCTCCGACAGCCCCCTGCAAAGACGCAGCTTTGCCGAGCTCTCAATGGTGGGCCAGGCCAGCTATAGCGGCAGCGAAGACGTCACCCTCTCCC
This sequence comes from Brevimyrus niger, assembly GCA_015164015.2. Classification (NCBI taxonomy): domain Eukaryota; kingdom Metazoa; phylum Chordata; class Actinopteri; order Osteoglossiformes; family Mormyridae; genus Brevimyrus; species Brevimyrus niger. Next base: position 15,450,908 of record JAABNY020000082.1, read on the forward strand.
CACAGATGGCCAAGGCAAGTTGGGGCCTCGCTGATGACATGGGCTGCATGCTGGTCTGCTGAGAAACCTCGTGGCTATAACTAGTTCCTCACAAATGGCTTTGTAGACAACCCGTTCTGATTGTAAGCCATCAGTGAAGCATTGGTCATATACATTCATTGAGAGTTGCTGGTCAATGACTAACCCTATGATGGTCGTCGGGAGTTGGTGATTGGTTATTAATCAATTAATTCTTATGACCTTAAGAATGGGCCTTTTCATTCTTCTGTTTGTAGTCTAAATTTCTCCAGTTGGCCAGGACTTTGAGAGTAACAGTAAACTCGAGGCCACTTACTAAAGGTTGAACTGAGAGCTGGGCCATTCCTTGGCCCAAAAGTAACAATTTCCGTTCCACAGGACGAGATGCTGAGCTTGACGGTTCCCCGGCAGCGCCGGCGACGGAGGAGGAAGGTGGAGATCGAGGCGGAGCGGGCAGCCAAGCGCAGGAACCTGATGGAGATGGTGGCGCAGCTGAGGGAGTCCCATGCTGCCGACGGCCATGAGCATGCCGTGGACCTGACTAAAGCCTTGCAGGAGGCCACCAGTTCTACCTCAGACCTCTCCTCCAAGTTTCTTCTGGCCAATGCCTCCAACCCGCCCGTTGATGCCTTCAAAACTCAAATGGAGCTGCTGCAAGCAGGGCTCTCAGGGACCCCCACCCGGCACCTCATGAATGGCTCCTTCTTGGAGGGAGACCTGCCCATGAAGAGGAGGAGGGGCCGTAGGAAAAATGTAGAGGGCTTGGACCTTCTCTTTATGGGTAACAAGAGGGCAGCACTGAATGCAGTAAGTTTGAGCGCGTGGATGGATGCAAGACGAGTGCTGAAGAAATGTTTAGGTTTCTCAGTTTAGAATGTGCTATACTTTGTCCCCACTTGATTTATTAATCATGTTCATTTTTCGGGACTGTTACCATGAGCGTTTTAATCAATGAAAATAAGCTCTGGGGTGTAGAAGCTTCGTGTGCAAATGTCATTAAACTGCTAATACAGCTTCTCTCGACATCTGTTATTGTTCGTTTTAGCAATAAAGCATTAGGCTTGGTATTGAGAGCTAAATTTTGAGCCCGGCTGCCGTGCCTCATTTGGGGGAGGCTCGCTGTTGGTTGTCAGTGGGGAGCATATTATGATGAAATGATCTATCAGAAATGAAAAAGTTCAGCCGATTTTGTTGGCCTATTTTCAAAAAAGTTGGGCAAAACCTATGCGAGGACAAAAGGTGAAGTTGTAAATGTAATTTCTAAGATCAGGATGAGAACCTGGCTAAAGGGGCTGAAAATTTGCAGTGTGGGATGATGATGAAGAGGAGGCCAGATGCTGCAGCGTCGAGAGCTGTGATGCAACCCGGCAGCAAACTGCGAGGAGGGATGAGGGGGTGGTGTGGATAGGTGTGCTTCAGACTAATGAAGGTCGGGGTCTGTGTGTTACTTGCAGGAGGATTCAGAAGTGACCAAAGTTTATGTGGATGGCGTGCACATGCTGCCACAGCACCAGAGAAACATTCCATCCCCCAGCCAGCTCGACCCCAACGCCCACATCCCCGTCATCAATAGAGAGGATGGTAGCCGGCTGGTGGGAGAGGACGCCCCCACCAACAAGGACCTGATCGAGTGGCTAAACCAGCACCCGAATTATACTGTTGACATGCCAAGTTTTCTACCAGTAGGTTTACTGCTTGCTTGGATTTAATCATTGAGCAGGTCACACAAACCACAGGGGAAAGAGGACAACTATAATAGCTATTTCCTTTGGGTTCTTTTGATGGTCAAAACATTGAGTAACTTCCCCATTGAATTATATAGAGTGATTCAGTGTTAAATTACTATTGTGTGAGCTTTTCCCCTGATGTCACTATGGCGTTGTACATTGACCTGAGCATCTCGTCTCCTTCCAGAAGAATGAGGACCATCTCCTCTCGCCGTTCCAGAAACCCAAACAGAAACGACACCGGTGTCGCAATCCCAACAAGATCGACATCAATACCCTGACTGGTGAGGAGCGGGTGCCGGTGGTGAATCGGAGAAACGGGAAAAAGGTAAGTTGATCTCGTCTTCCGGAAACACTTCAACTGACCTCGGTTCCTCTCCACGGACCCTCGCCAGCTCACTGTCTTCATTGACTGCCCTGTTGATACGCTTTTGCCTGGCATTACTGGGTGCTTCCTTTTTGTACATCACTTTCAGTACTAGCCTGACCTGAATAGATCACTGATTTTGCTGTTTCTATTGTGAGGCTCTAAGCAGTGTTTGTGGCTGTCTTTCCTGTCTTTGTTACTGGTCTCTCATTGGAAACTGAGTCTACTAGCACTACCAGAGTCGGCTCCTTTATACAACAAGCATACAGTTGTCGTTTCTGCCTCGCCTGTGTCACTATGAAAAAAAGTGCCTGCCAAATTAATAAATGAGAATGTAGAAGAGACCGGAGAGACCTGAAAAGGTAATTTTTGACTAAGACTGGACCAAGACTTATCTCTTCTCATACCTTTTAGATGGGAGGAGCTATGGCCCCACCTATGAAGGACTTGCCAAGGTGGCTTGAAGAAAACCCAGAGTTTGCAATATCCCCAGACTGGACCGACATAGTCAAGCAGTCGGTCAGTATAGTGTCCGTGCCTTGACGCTCCCGTCTTCGTGTCTAGTGAGGCGTGAGCTGTGGTAATCCAATAGGGGGTCCAATGCGCCATGTGTGAATCTTCTGCTTACAGGGCTTCCTTCCGGAGTCCATGTTTGACCGTCTTCTGACTGGGCCGGTGGTGCGCGAGGAGGGAACCAGACGCAGAGGCAGGAGACCAAAGAGTGAGATCACCCGCGCGGCGGCGCAGGCGGCCGCGGCCTCGTCCTCGGGCATCAACCCCTTGCTGATGAGCAGCCTGTTCGGAGGCATGGACCTGGCCAGCCTGCAGAACCTGCAGAGCCTGCAAAGCCTGCAGCTGGCCGGCCTCATGGGCTTCCCGCCGGGCCTGGCGGCCGCGGCTGGAGGCGACGCCAAGCACGCCTCCGCCATGCTGCCCCTCATGCTGCCAGGCATGGCCGGCCTGCCCAACGTCTTTGGCCTGGGCGGCCTGTTCAACAACAACCTGACGGCCGCCGCCGCCGCCGCCACGGCCGTGTCTGGCGGAGCCTCGGCGGCCAGCCCGGCTGAGCCCGAGGAAGGGTCCGTCGCCAAGACTGACGAGAAGAAGAGCGAGGAGGAGGGCGAGACAAAGGACTCGGAGAAGACCTCCGATGGCACCACGGCCGAGCCCAATGGGGAGGCTTCTATCAACTCGACGGCTGCCGCTGCCGCAGCTGCAGCCGCCGCGGCCGCCGGCATATCGACCAACCCTCTGGCCTTCAACCCCTTCCTCCTGTCGACCATGGCCCCAGGCCTTTTCTATCCCTCTATGTTCCTCCCGCCCAGCCTGGGGGGGCTGGCCCTACCCGGCTTCAACCAGGCCACGCTGGCCGGACTGCAGAGCGCCATGGCGGGAGCCGGAGCCGGACCCGGCGGGGAAGAGGAGGATGAGGCGGCCAACAAAGAGCCCAGCGCCAAGGCAAAGGCAGAGGGCGGGGAGAATGTACTGGAGGACAGCGACACGGACGAGAGCCAGAACAAGACTGCCGAGTCTTCGCTGCTGGAGGATGAGCTGGGCCCGGCCGAGGAGCTGGACTCCCTGGATGGGGGAGAAGAGGCAGAGGATGATGATGACTAGGCTCCTCCCACCCGCTTTCAAGAAGTGTTTTAAACTTTTTGACAAATGGTTAGCCCTACTGTTTACATGCCAGTAAAATATCCAAATATACAGATTTTGGCTTTTTTATTATTTTTTTCTTGTTATCAAAGGCAATGAAATGGAAAACAGCTGTCTAATGTAGTGTAGCGAAGCAGTTATGTTACCTGGATGTCACAATGGGTATTCCTTGGTGTCTGAGTATTGTGCAACACATTATTTATTATCCAAGGAGAGTGAACACCCTTTTCGCAGGTGTCTTAGAATTAAATTGCAAAAACTGCGCTTGACAGCTCCTCATCCCCCCTTCCCCCCCACCCCCACCGCCGATATCGACGCGCGGCGATGTTTGAATATTCCTGTGACACAGATTTAAACGGCATTAGTGACTACGGCAGGAGAGGAATCATGAAGATGTATATTTAACTTTACCTTTTTTTGTACCCTTATCATTTTTTTTTTATTGTTTTGCTGTGAAGATCAGGATGAAATTCATACATATCATGCCAGCACTCTGACTGTTCCCAGTTTCACAAGCTGACAATCCCAGCAGAGGTGTGGCTCAGCCTGTGGAAACAGCAATAACTAAGGCAGCTGCTGACGGTCGGGTTATTCTCAAAGCGATGCCGGGAGGGGTGGTGGCGCGATTGATGAAATTAAAAAGTCGAAAAGTTTAAAAAAAAAAAATACTACAGTCAATTTCTCGTCTTCATGCACTGGTATAAACTGAAAGAAATCAGGTACATTTCTCTTACGGAAAGGACTTCTTTTGTTACTTTAGCCACAAAGCTGAACAGCATTACCTCAATTCTAGCCTTGAAGTTTACAGACATGACTTGTAAATGTTTTTTTTTCCCCCCACCCCACTTATTTTTCTCTTTGTGATGTCTTGTTTTTGAAACCATGTATGATAAAAATGTAAATTGCTGCCAACTGTAGTGAAGCTTTTAATAAAAAAAAAAATGACCCACGATATTCATCTAGGAAACCAAATCAGAATGTATGTGGTCCTTTCTGTAGGTCTCTGAATTCGGGAATGACCCACGGCGCACTAGTTGGTCGCCCAGATGAAACGAGGCAGTTCCCGGTGATAACAGGATGACTAGGGGTTGCTATTAGTTGGCTGGATTCTTTCACTGGATTTGTTTCTCCCCTAAGAACTCTAATGGATTGGATGACCAGCTCCAGGCTACTGAAATGCAGACGTTCCGATTTAACGTTGCTCACCAGCTAGCTCTCTCCCTGCGGCCTTTATTCCTGAGCAGGGTCATTTGTCCAAACCATCTATTGTACGTTGTCTATTTAATTTCCTCTATTTTCCAATAAAAGACTTTTAAAAATGTTACATTCCTTTGTGTGTGTTCTGAGGTTCTGGCAATGCTTTGTGGGTTTATTTATGTAACAGTCATTTTGTGTCCTTGGGCCATTGAATTAAAATGGTTGCTTGACATGTCAAGATTTGGCCAGCAACATTGCGCTGCCTCGATTTACTTACTCCAAAGCGAATTTTTGGCCTCGTCCTGGGCTGGACGTGCAACCGCCTTGCCGTAGGAATCTTCCTAACCGATTCCCTTTTGAAGATGGTCTTGTAGAGTGAGCAGGTTGCTTTGAAACGGTTCACAAACCTTTGAGCAAGATTTTATCAGCCCTTTGGAAGTCGACTGTAAAATCGGCAGCCCTGAGGACATTCGTGCGTCCGAGGTCTGTCCACCTTCACCCTTGCCTAACAGAACATCGTGTCCCTCCTTCAAGAAGTCCCAGAATCTCTCGGATGACCTGTTCGGCACCAAGGTTTTCATCGACTGCCCCGGAAACCGAGCATATGGCTTTCTGCTACCTTACCATGGTCACCCATTTTGGCCAGCTGCTGTGTCCATTATTAGACAAATTAGTAGTTTGTTGCGCCCCCACCCTCATAGCCCCCTCCCTTCCCTGAGCCTTTAAACAGGGACAGGTTGGTTGCGACAGTGAGTAATATTGGGGCTCCATCTGTAATGTGAATCCAAGCTGTAAATCTCACTTCATCACGTTCCGGTGCCATGACCGGACTGCCGCTGAGTCCATCTGTGGTCACCCGGAAAAAAAAAAAAGAGGCAAAAAAAAAAACTGTCGTCTAGACAACTAATGAATGGTCTAGACGGTCGCGCGCATCCATTTCCTTCTTGCGTAAAATCGCCACGATGCAGTTTGTTTGCAGAGTCTCTGCGATGTGCTTTTCCTGTGTGTGTGTGTGTGTGTGTGTGTGTGTGTGTGTGTGTGTGGGTGGGGTGTGTGTGCCCGTTCGCGCAGTGCTGCGTCCCCATGCCCGAGCGTTTGTTTCGGCTCTCTGCCCGCCTCCTTTTGTCCCAGGCATATGGGCTCTCTGCAAGCTCACTTCCCCTCTGTGGAGATTGGCACCACGCGACGCCCGCCAGCGAACCGGAGCAGAGCCCGTGCACGAGCCAGCGTGCCTCAGAGCTCTGTTGTCGGGCCTTGGCCGAGTTAATTCTCCACCACCTGTACCGTTGCGCCTCTCTCTCCTGTCTTGCGAGGGATGGTGACCGCGGCCAGATGGGCAAGTCGTGATCTGGGTTTTTTCTCCCCCCCCCCACCCCGGACACTCTAGCTTTCCATTCTGCAAGTGACTTAGGGTGATAAAACAAAGGGTCTCCTCTTGTGATAATAGGAAAACAGCTTCTACCGTCTTCAGCTGGTTTTGAAATAATGAAAAATTATCCTTGTTCCGCTAACTTGTTTTCTAGGATTTATGGGGTGAGATTCACCTTGAAAGATTTTATTGTCAGTCTAATAGCCTCAGCTGCTCTTGTGCAAATGAGTTGTTAAAACTGGTGTTAGTGCTTCAGTCTTGATTTTCGTCGCCCAGGTGTTGGTGAAGCTGAATTTCCACAAACGACTGCTTTTAGGTTAGCATGGGCTGACTGTACTGCTGATAAAACTCGAATGGTAGGATGATTAGGCTGTTTGACTCTTTACAGCACCCATACTTGAGGGAACAGGTTTGTAGCTTCAGAGGAGCATCTTTGGTTTGACTGACCAGGTTGACGTCGTGGACCTGAAGTAGGTCACGTTCTCTCTTCTGTTGCCTTGATTTCGCCAGAAACAAAGCTACTTCCTGCCGGCGGTCAACACCACGCTCCTGAAAGACAATACAGCCCCAAACTCTTGTAGACAGCTTTCGTTTGTTCCGAGACGAGGTTAGTGGAACATTGACTTTCGTTCAAACATCTATCCATCTTCGCTGAGTGTTGAAAACAATTTGGGCAACATTGTGCTTGAGCTGGTTAGCATCCTCATTCACCATAAGGATTGCGAGTGAATCCTATCCTAGAATCCGCTTGGGTATGAACCAGGTGGTTTTATTCCACCCCACCCCACCCCCCCTCCTACAAAAGCAGGCAAAAACCATGAGAGATACTGTACATTTTGGGTGCCCTGGGGACTTTGACTGCTTAGGGCAGGTGGCATGTGGCCCCTTCACTTTCTTTGGAAACATCACATGATGTCCTTTGTTTTTATGTAGAATTAAGTTTTTTTTCTACATTCTTTAGACTCGAATTAAACGGCAAACTTTGTAAAGACTGTGTGAGCGGTGACTTCTTTGAAGATTTATAGGTCTCGTTTTGTTGTTTAAATATTAAATGGAGGTGCATGTAGACCTGACTTTCTGGACTGCTGATTGTATTAAATGCCGCTAGCAAAGGAAGATAAGGACACCAGGTAAAGCTCAGCTAGCTGCCCTATTTTGTCCTCCTCTGTAAACACAAGCCTCAGCTTCAGTCGGTAATATCTATAAGCTTTAGCCGAGTCTGAGGTGTGTGACCTCGGCTCCATATACTTTATAAGGTATTTTTAAAAAAAGACGTAAATATGTCCAAATTATGAGACCTTAGGTAAAAATATTACCCAAACATCTAGGCCTGATAATTCAAGCCAAAGCCTATTGTGCAGACGATTTAATCGCGTGTCAGTTAATTATTCAGTCATTATGTACCTTGTGAATACTAGTTTTAGAGCATTGTACATACATTGATAAATAATTCAATTTTTAAAACTGACTTATGCAGCATTTATGAACCGGAGGCCAATGACTAATTGATTAAAGCTGGGCTCTAGTACACTGTGAGCTTGCTTGCGGTTTTGGTAATTATCACGTAAAGGATTCATATGACTAAGCTCATATGAAGAAAAAATCTGTGCTAATTATTTATGATTTCTATTCAGCTGCTGTGAAAAAGACGGCATGTAGCTGTACTTCTGTCCTCAGCATATTGGCTGACAGATTTAATATTTCTCTGCGTAATTTACTATTTTTTATTTTCAGATAATATGAGAGCTCATGCGTGTGGCCGGATACTTCCTGGCGCTGTGTGGAGGATTTGTGACTTTGTACATTATTTAGAGGATTAGACTTGTCTTTTATTTTTATAAGGTTACTGGGCAATGAATCCACGCTCCATTCTCACTGTTGAAGGCTTAGCCGGCCCCTGAGTTGCTTGTTGTCTCCTTTTCTGTCTGTAACATTTCCAGGAATTGGGTCATTCTCTCGGTTCATGCGGAGGTTAGTGACGAGAACGTAGATCTGAACCCAAAACAGGCGAGGGCTCAGGAGAGAGTCGGGGGTGCCTTTAAGTGACTGAGACGTGCTACGATCCTTATCATGTGGCGGGCTAGCCTGGCGATGTCACCTTGCCCATCAAGATAAGCAGTGAAGGTTGTCCGATCTCTTCTTTCATCCAGTGACGTCTTTTGAATTGGTCCGTTAGTGCAGGGGTATCCTGAAATTTTGAGAGCGAGTAACGGTATCAGACTCGCATCGTTACAGTTTCTCCCTGCGTGGGGGTCAAAGTGACATCACGATTACAGAGAGAGCTTCGAACAGAAAGATGCTGTACACCCTTGACAAATACATTCAAAACACAAGAAATTTATTCATTGTGTTGCCTTGACGATCTTCCATGTTATGCCATTTTCTCATTTTTATTTTGTACGCTGTTCACAGTATTTGTTTATATTTTTTGCACTTCTTACTACTAATATATTGTATTTTTGCCATTTTTGTAATTTAGCCATTTCCTCGCTATTGTTGCTGGACTTTGCACACAAGTATTTCACTCACTCTTCACATGTCAAAGTGATGTGATACTGTCATTTGTTTCTTTTCGAGTTGTTTTGCATTAACGTCCAATATTTGTGATATTGAAAGACCAGAGCGGCAAAAACGTATTTTATATTTTTTTAATTTACAAGCTGGAACAGGCCATCCTGGGCCACCTACACATGGCTGCCCACTCAGAGCCTGTCCAGCCGTCCTCGGAAAAGCAGCCTTCAGACCGGCGTGCCTGGCTGCAAAACCGGCAGAGGGGCGGCGAGTGGCGTGATATGATGGGGGCGGGGGCTGATGCGGTCAGCAGGTGGGGGGAGTGTGCCCCCCCCCCCCCCCCCCCCCCCCCACCCCCAACACCCCCCCCCGCCCCCCCGCGTAAAACGTTCCTCACGGGAGGGGGGCGGGGGGGGCGGGGCCCCACCCCCCCCCCGCGGGCGGCCC
>JAABNY020000082.1:15507671-15517831 GCA_015164015.2 Brevimyrus niger
GGGTGTCCGGTTTGGTGACCTCAGGATTAGGTCTCTGCTTTTTGCAGATGATGTGGTTCTGTTGGCCTCATCAGACCATAACCTTCGGCTCTCACTGGAGTAGTTCGCAGCCGAGTGTGAAGCGGCTGGTATGAGAATCAGCACCTCCAAATCTGAGACCATGGTCCAGGGTAGAGTGCTCTCTCCGGATCAAGGAGGAGGTCCTTCCCCAAGTGGAGGAGTTTGGGTATCTTGGGGTGTTGTTCACGAGTGAGGGAAGGATGGAATGGAAGATCGACAGGCAGATCGGTGCGGCATCAGCAGTGATGCGGGCGCTGCATTGGTCTGTCGTGGTGAAAAAGGAGCTGAGCCAAAAGGCAAAGCTTTCAATTTACCAGTCGATCTACGTTCCTACCCGCACCTATGGTCACGAGCTCTGGGCAGTGACCAAAAGAAGGAGATTGCAGGTGCAAGCGGCCGAAATGAGTTTCCTCCGCAGGGTGACTGGGCTCTCCCTTAGGGTGAGAAGCTCAGTCATTCTGGAGGGGCACAGAGTAGAGTCGCTGCTCCACCGTATTGAGAGGAGTCAGATGAGGTGGCTCCGGCATCTGATTAGGATGCCTCCTGGACGCCTCCCTGGTGAGGTGTTCCGGGCATGCCCCACTGGGAGGAGGCCCCGGGGAAGACCCAGGACACGCTGGAGGGACTATGTCTCTTGGCTGGCCTGGGAACGCCTCAGGATTCACCCAGAGGAGCTGGAGGAAGTGGCTGGGGAGAGGAAAGTCTGGGTTTCCCTGCTGAGACTGCTGCCCCTGCAACCCGACCTCAGATAAGTGAAAGTTAATGGATGGATGGACTTAATGACCCATAAAAAATGCAGGTCCTAATGCTTGTGGGCCCCTGTTTTAAAGCACAGTACCATTTAATCCAGTGATCACCAAGTGGTGGAATCTGGGTTGCATCTGGACCAAAACACAATCTGGATCATACGATTGTCAGCAAAATCTGCCATCATGGGTCCCACCAACACTGTCAGAAAAAAAGTAACAATTTGTACCATTTAGGGGACCATTACTTTTAACTGGGAATGTATCCTCAAGAGTCTTCCAGTTGTATCCTAGCTGTAGGTACCTTTTAAGGCACACATATGCACTCCAAGGAACATTTTTGCAGCATTGAGGGTACATCATTGCTGCTTGTACATTAGGACACAAAACTGTACTGGGGTTGTGGCCTTTTGTCTGACAGTGACCTCATCAACATGATGCATTGGATCATGGCTTTGTGTTGTTGATGGAATTCGGCCCTTGGGGATTAATAACTGGTGACCCCTGACCTATGCACACGGCGGTCTGATGCTCCCTGATGATACCTAGCATGCTAATATAAATGTGCTCTCAGTTCAATTTACTCTGATTGAGGGCCACTGAAATGAAGCATTGGACGGTGTCAGTGTTGTATGTTCATGTGCCCTTTACCCCAGTACACAAACCCATCTGCCTTTACAAAGTATGATCTTTCAGCCCGAGACAACAGAGCAATGGGTGGCCTAAGACAATGAAATACTTTAAGCGGCAATTCACATTACTTAGCAATAGAATAGTCTGAGGTAAATTCTAAATAAGTTATCATTTTAATCTGGGAGAACACAGGTTCTAGTTAAACTGTCCCAGTCAATGGTTATATCAGTGTTTCTCAACCTGGCCATCAGACGGTCCACACTTTTGCTCCCACCCAGCGTCTGGTTGTCCCTGAGGAGCGGTGTTCTGTCATAAAATCCTACCTATCGAGACGTGCTGTCGAGCCTTTCTGCGCATGTGCAGTTCCATCGTCTTGGGATTACGGGTAGGTTTTAGGAGTTAGGGTTAGGGTTAAGGTAACGGTTTGGGGTTTTTTGGGGGGGGTTAGGGTAAGATTTAGGGTTAGGGTTATAGATTTAGCACTACGGTAGCATTTTTCGACAAGGCAGCATAAATCGACAGAACAGGGTCGAGCCAGCATTAACCAAGTTTGACGCCTAACTAAAGCAAAACAAAATCTTTACTGATGAACCCGAGTGATCTAACTGTCACCACAAGAGGGAGCCCTTTTCACGACTACAGAGAGAGGACAGCAGCTTTTGAGTGTATAAGCACAGTAAGTATAGTACAGTTTCCGTTTTATCCGCCATACGCTCACCATGGCTGCAAAAGGATGGGTGAAATTATCCAAAGCTCCCTCAGGCCCAGCCAAGCTGCCAAGCTGTATTTGTCAAGGTCTTGAAGACAGTGAAGTCCTTACAGATAAAACACTTATAGCATTAAATATTATTCATTAAATATCTATTTCTATAATGTCTGTAGATCTACCATTCTGTCACACCGTATGGTAGGACGCATAGCCTGTTTACTGAATAATGGGTGAAAATGATTTGCTTTTTCTGCAAAGCTTAAACGTAACACAGGTGAAATACCGATGGGCGTTACGCTATTTTTTTCAGAAATGCTGCTGGTGTGAACTGATTGGACACGAATTGAATAAATATCCTTTATATTCAATATCATGCATATTTCAGGTCCCTTTATCCGTATCTATAGATTGATTCGGTTTTCATTTCATTGTACCACTCATTTAAATTGAAAATGACCTAGCGGCATACATACAATAATACACGCACCATCCAAAGAAGACGACCAGCCATAAGGCGGATGAAATCTGACGCTGGCATGGTCGGATCACACAACCTTAGATCACGCCTATTCGAGGCAAATGACATCGCCGCGACGAAAATCGAGTCTTGAAGAAGAAAATGCAATTTAAATACATATTAAAAGCTCGGGAACTGGGGAGAGGGTAGGTTTGCACGAGGCGTGCGCTATTGCTGCAGTCGGCGAGTGCGGCTGCGGGCTGCTTCAGGACCTCTGCGTGGACAGCGCGCGTCGGCGCTTCATCATCCTCCCTCTTCATCCTGCCATTGTGGATAAGGTACACTTGGCTGCTTTTATGCACTCCGCCATAAAGCAGAAGATCATCTGACGTTTTTTTTTTTTTGGACAGATCGAGAGACGGGACACTGATCGCCATAATAAAGGAATACAAATCAAAGTTGTGCCTGCTCTGGTCCACGCATAGGACAAGCTGCTTAAATCGTTCGGTGTGTTTTATCGATCCCCGAAAGCTGATGGCCAGCACCTCAGGCAGAACATCGATGCATGTAGACCTGGGAGATTCATACGAGCAGCTGGATACCTAAAAATAAAGCGGAAGACCCGGTAATGGTGAGTATATAGGATGAAATTTGATTTTGAAGTATTGGGTTATATCATTTTAATTTGCATTTCCGTTATATAATATCAATAAAACAACAACAATAATAATAACAACAATAATAATAATAATTATTATTATTATTATTATTATTTAGAAAAGTTAGAAATGCGTATTGGCTTGATATGTGTCGGTATTGGCTACATGCCTATAGTAATTAGGATATTAAACATTAATTTAAAATGCCCAAAAAATCGTTATTTTCCTGTCACCAACACATAGGTATAGTGATATTTAGAAAAATGGACATATATGGGGGGTTTTGTTTTGACAAATAATCGTCTTTGCGACGCGGGTATAATATTTCATTCATTTCGTTAGCTGGAACAAACCTGTATAAGAATGACTGATGCAGTATTTCATCAAATATCGATGATTTGATAAATCGCTACAACCGCTGCAAACATAAGATTGGCTTTATCTAAAATAATGTTTTATTTGAAAGGGACGTGAAATGTGCTTTAGGCTATATAAAGCCTACATAATTAACGGTTTGAGTTGGTTCTGTTCACTTCTCTTACAGGTTTTCGAATAGTGTTCGTGCTGTGTGGGAACTTGATCCAGGGCTATTGCAAAGGGCTTGCCTGTCAGCTATGTACGTAAGCAAAAACATATCCTGGCTAAGGTATTAAGTAAGCACTACGTGTGACTACCGCTAGTTTTGAGAAACAAGAATGGACACAATGACCCACTTACAAGCTGGTCTCAGCCCCGAAACCACAGAGAAAGCTCGCCTGGAGCTGAACGAGAACCCCGACACCTTACATCATGACATCCAGCAGGTCCGGGACATGATTATCACCCGGCCGGACATCGGCTTCCTCCGGACCGACGATGACTTCATCCTACGCTTCCTACGGGCCAGAAAGTTCAACCAGATCGAGACGTTTAAGTTGCTGGCACAGTATTTTCAGTACCGGCAGCAGAACCTGGACATGTTTCAGAGCTTCAAACCCGATGACCCCGGCATCAAACGCGCTCTTACGGATGGTTTCCCCGGTGTCTTGGAAAACCCTGATCAATATGGCAGAAAAATATTGATCCTCTTTGCGTCCAACTGGGACCAGAGTAGGTAAATATTTAAATGTTATTACTTTGTGCCATCTCTCTTCATCGCCCTTTAATGTTTCCATTTATGTTTGTAAAATAAATGTGTAGTTTAAACAAAGTCAATTTTGTTTGCAGAAATAGGTAAACTTGTACAAAGGCATCTTCTGGAAGTTCCGTGAATCTCAGAATCACCTTCTAGACCCATCCCTGATCCATGAAATCTTAGGAACCACGTTCCAACCCCCACTCCTGGTTTTTTGTGATAGGCCACCCCCACTCCCCAACTGCAAAAAGGCCAGCAAATTCTTGCAGATCGTTTAATCGCATATCCACCAAGGTTTAAAGTTCAGGTTCAGAAATCAGAGCTGCTATTGAAGATTGGGCCCCATTAAAGTATACTGTATTGGGGCCCCAACCCTAATCCATCGTATTATGTTCAAAATTTTATAGGCTTGCAGTCTCTCAAGGGCCCTTGGAATCAGCCAGACTTTTCCCAGTTTTACGATACCCCTGTCAGAACGTACAAATCCAGACCAAGATTTCGTTTCAACCAGAAAGTTGAGTATAAAGAGTTGCAGTCAAAGAGTACTTAACTGGCTGGTTGAAACAAAATCTTGGTCTGGATTTTTAATTTCTGGACCTGAACTTTCCAGCTCCGACCTTCTTTTTGAGGGGGAAATCTCTGAGACTGGGTTTTATTGGTGGGATGTTTGTATATATTCTTCCGTTAATGGTTACTAAGAAAAGCCCTGCTAATTCCAACACATTTCATTCAACGATGGGTGTCAAAATAATGAAACGCCCAAGTTTTTTGTTTGTATACATGTCGTTCCTCTATTTTTTTTCACGTGAATTAAAGGCCAGTCTGTCGCTGAATTAATCTGGCATCCATACCGGCAGTTTAACACATCGGTCATCATCTCCGGTCATGCGTCTTTCCGGGAAGGTGTGAAATATGACCTGAATTTCAAAACCGCTTTGGTTCTTCTCGGTTGGAGACCTCACATTCATGCCCACGAAGAGCATCACTGCTCATTTTGACTAAAAATAATCTACCCCCCCCCCCCCAAAAAAAATCCTAGCAGACTACCAGTGAGTCTCACAATAGATGTAAACAAACATTTATCCGCTTAACATCACATGACATCAGAATAGAAAATAGTACATTTCTGTTGAATTGTGCAACATTTGAAATCACCGAGATTAAAGATATGTTTTCATATAAGGACTTTGGATTGATGGGGGCAATTACCTGCACACCTTTGATTACTGATCGACCTCCATCACAGGGTCTGTAGTGTAGTTGCTTACCTTTAAATACGACCTTGTGGCTCGTCAGAATATCGACATGTGGCGGCAAGAATGTCCGATACTGGTAACAATAGGTTCTTTATGTAGAATACGCCTTTTAGAGGAAAGCCATGTTTCCTGTATCATTCACAGCCCTAAAGGAAATACTCAACAATTAGCGGGTGTAGGTTTTAATGGATTCTCTTGGACTATAAATGCAGGTGATCCTGAAAAGCCGTTTCCAGGTCATTCGGAACCTGGGGAGTAGATTGGACCTTCCTTTGGTCCCATGAACATGCTCTAGCTTACAATTAGAAGTAACACTGAACACATTAAAAATTGTTTACAGGTGCTCCTATGATCTTAAAGTACTGTTATTTTAATATAAAATAAATTGGTGGTTATCAGATAGTTTTACACCTGAATGTCTTTAAAAATACATCAAGGTCAGACAAAAGGTATTATAATCCTAGTTATTATCAGGAAAACGTCAACCTCTGGGAATGCAGTAAAAACAGTGTTTCTTTTTGGCTGTGTTTATGAAATTCCTTTTACTCTGTCGTTAGTTTACGCGATGCCACATGTCCACAGTTCCAGCAAACGCTAGCACCTGTTATACTGAAAATGAACCTTTTAGCTAGTAAGGAGGAGTACTCTTCAAATTACAAGTTTCTCTAAGTATTTCCAGAACAATATTCTGTTAGTAATTGCTTGAAGCTTCTAAATGAAAAAAAAAAAAGATTAGCATGCCCTCTGGGAAATCATCAGTGTCCTTCATTACCTCCAAGCACCGGAGAACATCCTTCAATATCTTTTAACGTCTCCAGATTTCTCTTTGATTACATGCAAACTTATAAGAACACAAGAAATGACACAGCTCGTCTCATTACTGTCAATGGGCACCATATGGGAAAGACTGATTACTCAGCACTGACCCAAAGAGACATATAAAATGTTGTTGCCAGATTTAGAGAAGTTTCTGGAAATCTACGCGAAAGATGAATCACTGTAAGGATGTTCACGTTAAAACAGCCGTTAGTGGGAGTGAACAGGATAGTGGGACCCTACATTAAAATATCATACATGCAAAATGTAATATTCAACTTTTGGGAAAATGTAGCTGTAATGCAGCTGGTATTATCACCATCAGTACAGAACCACAAAAATTCTGCAAGTACTCGGAGAGAAAAGATTTGATGGGTGATTATTTTGTCACAGAAAATAAATCGCATTAACAAAGGATATTTCTACAGTTGCACCAGTGTTACCAGCCAAAAGGTTCATGACCTTGCCAGTATACTTAATTGTGAGATGCATTCATCAGACGTTCATCTTCTTGTCAGAGGTAGAAAGAACGTTCAGGTTCAGAACGTACAAATCAAGATTTGGTTTCAACCAACCAGCTGAGCATAAAGAAGCACATTCACAAAGTGCTCAACTGGTCGGTTGGAACAAACTCATGGTCTGGATTTGTATTTTCTGAACCTGAACTTTCTACGTCTGCTTGTTGTCTTGTTGTCCTTCATTACGGTATTAAATGCTGTGGGTATTTCATACTGTAGGATCACCATGAGTGGGCAGGGCAAAAATTAATTAAGTGTTGATTCTGCTTCTGCTCAGTTTAAAGCTCAGTTGGTTGGTGAGCAGACTTGCAGACTTGTAGACTTGTAGTGTTGTAGGACTTATATTCTAGTCTGGGATTGGGCAGATTAATTTGAGAGGGTTGGGTTTTGTCTTACTTGGTTATGGAAAGGTCGCTAGTTCGAATCTCATGGTTGGCAGAGTGATGTCACCGTTGGGCATGTAAGCAAGGTCCTTAACCACCAACTGCACCTGGGACTGGCTGACCTTGTCTTCACAATTTTTATATCACTTGGGATCTTCCATACCTGCTTGTCCAATGGCTGTGAAGCCTACCCTGGAAGGGATAAATATGTCCGATATGTAAAGAATTATGGTATATTTTGAAGCCAAATATGGCTAAGGTCTTCTGAGGCGCTCCAAAAAGGTAATACATCCTTGATTAAAGTATATAGCAAGGTGATTCTCCATGCGTACTGTTAGTGTAACGATATCATCACCTGTAGGCTATAAACTCTGCTATTCTATTCGTTGTGTTTCGTTTGATATCACCATGCTCACGCTGCACTCTTGTCTGTGATCCCACAAAGGAACTGCTTCACAGACATCTTACGGGCCATCCTGCTCTCCCTGGAGGTCCTGATTGAAGACCCCGAGCTGCAAATTAACGGCTTCATTCTCATCATTGACTGGAGCAACTTCTCCTTCAAGCAGGCCTCCAAGCTCACCCCCAACATCCTCAAACTGGCCATCGAGGGGCTGCAGGTGAGACGGAAACATACACACATTCTGTCATGTTCCAGCGACATTCGTTACAATCACGCGTCTGACCGACTAACGCGTTTATTCTGAATGGGTGCCCAGTGGAATGTAGAAAACAACTTCACACGGCAGAACTCTGTATCTCAAAACAATCCTTTAGGGTCTAGTGGGTACTGTCAACATCATTTAAGTAATATTTCAGATTTTACGTACAAACGGTATTCACTAAGAGTGTGGTATATGGCTTAGTGGCTTATAGTGGTGTACCTGGGATTGGATGGTGGCCAGAATCCCTGGAACGGCAGAGTGATTTCCCAGTTGAGCCCTTGAGCAGGACACCCAACCCTCAATTGCTCCCAGGAAAGTCTGACCCTTTTCATTTGAAACGTATGTCACTTTCCGTAAAAGCGTCTGCTAAACGCGCAATGCATTTGACCCCGACGTGATAGAGCGCTGCTGTTGCAATGGTTTCATGCTAATTTTAGAGCGTTAGTTCTCGTTCCTAGAAGAGATGACAGATTTCGGGAGACTGTTAAGTGCTGGCAAACGATGCGAGGACATGTCGGGTATATTTTTCGTTGGCTGAAGGGCCTCTACTCCTCTCTGGAGTGTGATGTAACCATCGGCCAAATTGTGGAGGCTCGCGGTTCTAGTAGGCCTGGATGAAAATGGACGAAACAGATGTAGATGCATGAATGGCCCGGTGTGTGTGCGTTCATCACAAGGAAATCGATGAGCTTTGTGTTCTATTATTTCGCCTGGAGGTTCTTGCTGTCGAAGCTCTGCGGTGCTCCTGGAAATCCATGCTTTTTCTGTAGCAGCACGTAAGGCTGGACATTTATCTAACATCCAACTAGAAAATACATTGGAAATTCCAGTTTATGATCCCATATCCACTGGCATCTTGGAACATCGTGTGCCCAGGAACTGTACGGCACAGCAAAAGTGTCAAACTCCGTTTGCAGGAGGCCGTTGACGATCGGGAATCGTGACTCGAGTGATTATCAAATCGCTCCAAGTCTCAGTTCTTTCAGCAGAAATCCGGATACGGTAATTGAGGCAAAGTTTAATTTCCAAGCAGACAGACGGCTAAATGACAGAATGGATGTGACCCAAATCTCTGCAGTTTCATAAAGACACCATCCTTGATGTGTCAACATTCCTGGCTCAACACAGGGAATGGATTCTGTGCAGCGTTGAACCAAACAGTCTGAGCCAGGTCATGTTGGGCTGTGTCAGGAATAAATAAAGGTTGACATTTCTGTTGGATCAGCATTCACATATTGTTGCGGCGCCTTGTTGCTAAGTAACAGGATCAAGCGGAAAAATGGTGTTCCATCAGTATCCATGACCGTTCCGGAGAACGCCATTACACTCAGACTTTTGTTTGGAATGTTTGAGTAGAGGACGTGGACTGCAGATATTTAAACATGACAAATATGACTTCATGTGAATGTTTCGTTTTATTCTAGGGGCCTGAACAGAGCTCCGATTGAAACTGGAAATAGTTTTGAAAAGACACCGATCTGTTGAAAAGTACCACTTGCTGTTTCTGAGCTCACAGAAGTGGTTACCAAGTAACCGCTTGTATTGATTCAATGGAAAATCTTTTGATAAGGCGTTGGTGTGTCTGGGTGGTGTGACAAGTCACGCCGATGCACAACCATCTCCATCATCTCCATTGTAGTTGCATTATAATCACTTTATTAATTATGACTGTACTCGCATCCTTTGATAATCAATGTAACAAACTGAAAACTGGAAAAAAGAAAAAAAGATATAAAAAAAAACCGAAATAAAAAAAAAAATTTAACTAAATAAATTAAAAAGATCATTTGATAAGTACTGTGTATATATATGTATATATATAAATTATCAATTATTATTAATATAATATAATAATTTTCTTAGTTTTTTATTTTTTTTTACTTTGATTAATTCACCCCCACCAAGTGTGATGTCATCATAAAGCCTTAAATGTCCTCTGAAGGAATAACGGAACTTAACAAAGTGGCACATGTACAGTAGGAGGAATACGCACAAAGAAAAGACAATGTCCTCTACGGGATCCCGGGAGCATATAAAGACGAACTCACAGAAGGCAGTGATTTTCCTGTCTTTGTCATTGTTTGGGGCTTGAATGAACGCTGTACTTTATTTCCCCGGGGGGTGGTGGAGGTGGGGATGGGGGT
>JAABNY020000082.1:15517931-15538612 GCA_015164015.2 Brevimyrus niger
GGGGGGGGGATGACTTGCAGCATGTGAAGAAATGGAAATGAAACACATGGATTAGCTTCCCGGGTCTTTGGGTGCCGCTCGCCCAGCTGCTGTTTGCTTTGGCCAATGAGAACAGGAGTTCACTGCTCTTGCGTGACCCACATTTTACCAAGTGCACGGGAAAGTGAACGGAACATAAGAATGGGAGAGAGGGGGTGTTGTGTGGCTCAGGGGGTTAGGGAGCTGTGTCTGTGTGTCATCCAGGGTCAGCGACGTGATGTCACCACGGGGCCCCTAAACAGGGCCCCTGAGCAGGATCCCCAACCTCAAATTGCTCCACGTGCTGGCTGAACCTGCCTTCATAAAGATGTATGTCGCTTTGAATGACAGAATCTTTTAAACAAAAGGAAAATTCTGATGATAAAATTCAAGGAACGACAAAGGAATTGTATTTTGAATTTCGGAAAGACTCATTCAAAACTGCTAGCATAATGGTGAATTCAGTCAAGATTTATGCAATTTAATTAGCCCACACAACAAACTTTCATTACAAAACATTGGCAAGACGTGATGCGCTGCTCGCATTAATTGGTTTAATCTCTAAGCTTATCAAGGTTGCCTCACAGCTATTCGCTCTCATTAAAGACCAGGCTTGAATTCCGGTCCCGAATCTGACCTTGCTTGACTGACAAAATGCTGGGCGCAGGGACGCCAGCCTGCCAGAGTAAACACAAAACCCATCGAACAAATAAACGAGGTGTATTGAGGAGACAACACTGTAACATCTGCACAGAATCAGTTAGCAGGTAAGAATAGCAAAGAATAGCAAGAATATATAACCAGCAGTGCTTGCGATGGGGAAAAATAGGTGCAGACCCCAGTACGCGGAAAACCTTCCCGGTGCACAGAGGAGCGAAACAGAGAGATGCTGGTGCTGCCTTCCAGTGGGTTTCGAACCTTCTCCGGCACCAATGGCTTTCCAAGCACCATCATCACAACTGCTAGCAGTTTTATCAGTTTTGGTAAAAGTGATGCGGGCAAAAATAAGTTATCTTGGGTTACCTACATAAACATGCACAATAAGTGCGTTCGTGTTCCTCGTATGTGACCAAAGATGGGTGTTCCTGGTAGATTGTATTTAGCGATCAGATGTTTTTATCTACAGCCAAGTACATTGAGAAAGCAAGGCCACGCGGTCCCTGCGGCGGTGGAGGGTTGAGGGTCTTCAAGGACCCAACAGCAGCATCACTCACTATGAACCATGGGATTTGATCCAGTGACCTTCCAACCCCACAGCCTAAACCTGTAGAGCCACCTTAAATGTTAAGGCCCCAAAGAGATTAGAACTCCGATCACTGGATTCAAAGGCCAAAGTGCTTTGACACTATATTTCTGCCACTCCAATACAAACATCTAAAATCCGTTTCGCATTATTCATGCTAAAGTACCTATCTTTCATTTCGCTTAAACTCGCCCCTATTTCCCTCTCGAACCTTCCAACCCATCACCTTGTGACGTTATTTTGGTCGCTGTCCTGCCTGGATTCTCGCAAGGCAAAGACTCTCCTAATGTTCCACCTTATAAATAGTTGGGAAACCCGTTCAGAATACCACCATTATTTAAAATGGACTCAAAAAAGTCCAACATGCAATGTACTGCAATTTAATTCAGAATTGTGCCCCAGGCACCCACCAGAGGTAGGTCTTGTTAATGCACCATGGTAATTCAAAATTAGGTGCAGCTGGGATCATGATTACTAGTGCAATCTAAGACAGTATTTTTATATTTATCTATACAGGATTGTTCTGTTTATCTGTAACAGGTTAGGGCGATAACAGATTTTACTGTTTACTGATTTAAAAAACTCCCTCAATGCGATGAATCATACGTGGGTAGGAATGGAAACGATGGTTCGTATTTTTACTTGGAATTTAATATTTAAACTCAAAGGAGCTATTCAGAACCTGAAAATTCATCACCAATTTTCGAATGGTCATAGAGCTCTTAATTAAATATGGGTCTCGTTACTTATGAGACTTTTCTGGAATAGAGATTAGATTACGACCTTGGAATCCTGGCCAATCTTGGCTGTCCTTTTGAGTCTCAGAACACACTGTTACTCTACTGTCTACTTATTATTCAAGCTGATTTGCTTATGAAGTCACAAAAGGTGACACCCGGTCCCCCAAAAAGAATTAATCATACAGTGTAACATAGTTGCAGCTGGATCTTGTTTACCAGGCTGACAGGTCTACCTGGATCTTTTCCTCAATTCCTCACCACGTTCTATCCAATCACAGGCTAAAGGGACCTTCAAAAAGAATGTGGCTACCTTCTGGCTACCTCCTGAGTAATGGTGCCTTTTGGGCGTTTAACTGGCATGTCTACTAGCCTACATCACTACACGCTCCCCGAATGCTCTTAATGCTGCAGCTTCTGCTGATTTGAACAGCTG
The DNA here is from genome assembly GCA_015164015.2 of Brevimyrus niger. NCBI lineage: Eukaryota > Metazoa > Chordata > Actinopteri > Osteoglossiformes > Mormyridae > Brevimyrus > Brevimyrus niger. The sequence goes on from JAABNY020000082.1 coordinate 15,520,366, forward strand.
CCTTATTAGGTTCTTGCTTTGTTTTGAAGACACAGTAACTCTTACTCCAGTGCTGCATACACTTGTACCTGGACATTCACCGGAAGCTCAGCCTAGCTACACTAGTAGTTGAAGGTTTCCAGATGGGAACTGTTGCAAATTTAAGATAAGACAGTTGTTTTAGCTCTGTGTGTGGAAAAGAAACACAAAATGGTCTTTGGATGACCTAAAGGTCCAGTGTTTTGCTATTTTTATTGCAGTGGCAGAAATATAATAGTCTTTGTGCTCGGTCCCACAATGTGATAGTTATCACACTGGACTTTGAATCCAGTGATCCAGTGCCTGTAATGTACCGTTTTCCTCACTTGTATGTTGCTTCCGACAAAAGATTCTGCAAAATACAGTAAATGTAATGTAATTATATTTAGCTCCCTGAGCACCCGAGAATACCTTTACCGTCTTCATACCCGACTGCTCTGTACAGCTAAATGTCTTTCAATGTGACCCAGACATAGAACCTTTAGGCATGTCACCAGGGAGCGATCCTGAACCTGGGGTACCAGTTGGGAGGTTGGGGACGTGGCTAATCACTGTTCCCACGTGGCCCCGCCTGTTGTATGTGTGAATAAATGGCTTCAGGGTTAAACACCATGAAGGGGAACCACCGCTGCACCACTGCTATGTCCTTAGCTGTACAAGAACGTGAATCTCTATAGGATTTAGTTATAGTGTCTAGTTAGCCAGTATTTCTCGAACGCTTCTGAAATACCAGCCGTATATGTGCATAAACAGGCCCATTCGGCATTTATTAAAGGGATGTGATTATCGGCCAATTAAATCAATCATTTAATCTGACAGAGTGTGTGAATGTTTGTGTCATAATTTTAGGCCGAATAGCATAAGACACTGTTTGCTTGGAAAAGCTGGGAACGCAAGTAGAATGAAATGATGCTTTATTTGCCATTTGTATGAGAACAGGTGCGTTGGAATTGTTTGAGGACTTTGCATGGTCCATACTGTCCTTCAGAAAAGACATACACACATATAGAGGTCCCCCTGGTGGGGGTTGTTGGGGGGGGGGGGTCGCACATACATGATAGCCCAGGGCTTTCTTGCACTATGTTATTCCTCTCTCTCCTTCTTGTCTGGCTGTGTGTGTGTGTGTGTGTGTGACCTTCATCCTTCCTACCCAGATGCAGATACGGATGCAGTGATATCCAGACCGTGTTCCTGTTGGTCTACTTATGTATTTTTGTTTTGGGGTATTAATGTATTTAATTCCAGAAGCAGATACTGGCACAAGTGTATCCCCTATCATAATGGTACCATTAGTTTCCTTGTATACTTCTTGTGTGTCCCTGAAATATATAAAAACATATATAGAGGTGAGAATGAAACTTGTGGCCTAAGCAGAGGCTCATGTGTCCATCCAACACCCCAATATATATTTTTTGGGGGGGTTGACAAACTTGCCCAAGAGTCTAACACAGATGAAAGTACTCTGCTGAGCAAGGGATTCGAACCAGCGACTGATGATCACAGGGCCAACCCAGAGAGGCACACTGCCCCCAAATGCTCAGTGCAAAATGTCCACAAACATATAGCTTATGAGCCTGTTCTGTAAGGTGCCAGTGCAGTTAAGGCTGCTAAGCAACTAATTAATAACGTTTGATAACAAACTTGAACGTTTTCTTCTCTTCCGTCACCCTGATAGGACAGTTTCCCTGCTCGCTTTGGCGGAATCCATTTCGTCAACCAGCCGTGGTACATCCACGCCCTGTACACGATAATCAAGCCCTTCCTGAAGGACAAGACGAGGAAGCGGGTAATTACCATCAGCCTCTCGCGTGACGCTGGTCTCGTGCGCTCAGGGCGACGCTCTGATTAGGTCTCAGAGTGACAGGGAGCTCGGAAAACAAAGGCTAACAGCTATTACAAGGGGAAAGTTATGGAGATCCAAGGAAGCTCTGACTTTAATAGGGGTGGTTTCTGGGGTAATAAGTTATACCACTGTATTTCAGTCATACTGGATTGTTTTTAAATCGTTTGGCGAATTTTGTCATGGCGGATACAGGAATAGGGTTACTTTTGAAAACACTGCATACCATGGTATGATGCCCGGATGGGAAGATGGTATGAAAAACAAAATACTGCCCAAGCTTTGGAGGTATATGTTATGCAATTCTGCAAATAATGCCAGGCTCTGTCAGTGCTGGAAGGGACTGGGTATTTAGCCTTAGGTTCACAATAGCGTGTAGAGGAGCAGGACAAGGGCACCGGGAAAGTCAGATTAATGCACTTCAAGCCGTGCGTTATACTGTCTGCGGAGGCACAGACGTGCCCGTGGAGTGCCTTTAACAATGTATAATGCACGGCTTGAAGTGTGTTAACCCACTTACACCACAGTTACTACATATTTGGCTTACACATTTGTACATAAACACATCATTTTCACGATTACGCAATGAAAACGCATTTCATTGTGCAAAAAAAATACTATGTTATGCAAATGATTAAGCAATTTGCTTATTCACAACCCAAGCCACCGTCGTTAATAAAAAAAAAGCTCATTGCCAAGACCACAAAGCAGGAGCTAGTTTGATTATAATAATGCGTTTATTTACTACTGTGATTTTCCTAGCTGGAACTACTAGGGCAGTTAACGAAAATTGATCAACACATTAATCAGACTTGAGGATGTGCTTTAAGGCTACTTGATGTGTGAAATGTTCCTATGCTAAGATTTCATTACAAGGGATTTTCTGTATTAGTTGACAGCTAAAGTTTAAGAGTGCTTCCTCGATGACATTTAGCTCAGCATGGGGCGAGATATTACTGTCATCTTACATGCGTCAGTAAAATAAGCTTATCTGGAGAAAAACGTCGGGAAAAAAAATCCTGTGTTTTTTAAATATCACAGAATGTGTGACGCTCTGCTATTTGGTCTCGTTTTGCTGCACAGATTTTCCTTCACGGGAACAACCTGAACAGCCTGCACCAGCTGATTTTCCCAGAATGCCTGCCGTCGGAGTTCGGCGGCACCCTGCCTCCCTATGACATGGGCATGTGGGCACGGACGCTGCTGGGCCCGGACTACAGCGACGAGACCGAGTACACGCACACGTATGACGCGCTGCACGTTAAGGCGGCCCTGGGGGTTTCTGGTCGTGAAGATGCCGACACGCTAATGAAGAGGTATCTAAAGGCAAACCATGCTGCGATCGTTCCTTAAGCTAAACATGTGACCATTGTGCTAACATAGCAAGTGTCATAAGTTAATATCCCAGGGAACCCATGTAAATTATAACCCCTCTCCCTACTTGAAGTTGGTTTGGACTAGGGTGGCCAGATATTCCATGTCAGGGAGGACACTTTGAGCTACTTTGGGTTTTACAAACTACTTTCAAATTGAAAGGTTCCTGTGCTCGCCCAAATAGTTCAGCATTTCTTATGCTTTGACTAATTTGTTTACTTGACTGAAAGACTCATCCAGCTGTTTCACATTAGCATTACTGACACATGCATGATTGTAGGAGACTGACCAATCGGCACACAGCAAAAGAATTCGGCGCTCAAGTGAAATCCAGGTTCATTTAATTGGAATGGCAATTTGCAATTCCTGTCCTAGCTCAGAGTGTCCTCCCTGATATGGATTATCTGGTCACCCTACTTTGGATAAAAGTGTCAATCCAAACACCCACCCTTGATGGCAGCTAACACTGTAAAGTGTTTCACACCAACTCCATTAGCTGGAAAGCTACATATTTTTTCGTAATTGCTGTATAGATCTCCCGTCTATCTTCATGGGGGGGCAGGAGCCTGGCACAAGGCTAGGGCCCCCTGCCTCCCCTAGTATAGTAACTTTGTGGCCAACCTCACATTTGCGTGGAGCCCCTGCGGTTTGTGGGCCCCCAGTCAGCCACAAGCAGTTTCTACACTTATTATTAAAATAAAGAAGTTCCTCATTTAGGAGATGCAGAAGCAGCAGGTTCTGCTAACCAGTTAGCTAGCTGCCGTCTCCTGACTCTACTCACTGGCTACTATTTAGTTTTTAAAACATCTGGGAGAGGAGGGGCAGAAACAGCTAATTAGCTTTAGTCTTTAAATATTGAAGCCCTGACTGAAGAGTAAGTAGGGCATGGTGGCACCTCACTGTCTCGCACCGCCGGGCTGGACAGGGTTTGCATCCCGCTTCTGCAGCTGGGATGAATCGACTGAATCCCTAATGATGGTTTAATTTGGTCTGTCTCTGTTGGGTGGGGGTAGACGAGCCATTCGGGGGGGGGGCACTGCCCCCTCGCACCCACAGCCCCGGACAGGCTCCGGGTAGGCCCCGTGCAAACCTGGGTCGGATGAGAGGTTGGAAGGCGGACAAATGTCCTTTCTGAGCTGCATTTCTTAGGGAATGCACATTTCATTATTTTCTGATTACTTCTGATTGGTTGAAATACACTATTGACGCGCGACGCCCTCCATTGATCTCGCGAATGTTTCCGTTAATTGGCTCGTTCTCCGCCATGTGTTTATCCTCCGTTTGTTGAAGCGAAAGTAACTCCGTCACCCCCCGCAGGCCCGGGATCGATAGGAAGCCGCAGAGACTTTCCTTCATATTCTTTTAATGAAGAAGAAGCAATATGAAGTCCTTCTGTCGTAACTCGTCTTTGGTGACTCGTTATAGCTGCTCAGGGCCATCGTTGGGCTTTGTGGGAAGTTTTATGTGTGCCGCCGCTTGCTGTGGATATTGGCTCGGAGACGAGGTGCCGCTTTGATTTAATATCCCATTTTTCCAAACTGCTCCTTGTTACAAGGATGTGCTTTCGCGTCAAATTCCCCCTGGGGAGCAAGCTTCTCTGCATTAATGGAAGGAAAAACTCTGGGATCTTAAGGTTATTAAAGGTTTATTTTGCTGCAATGGTAGTAACTGAACAAGATCCCTTTGCCTCCCTGAAGAGGAATCCAGATAGCTAGCCACTTTGCTATTGCCCATCTTTCCTGTCCACATTCTTTTTCTTCTCTCGTTTACAGGACTTTATAAGGTGGAAGGCATAAGAGTAGCCATAGTTTATTTAGGGGGACTATCCTTATCATTAGCCAATGATATGTTTTGAGTCATTGAGTGACAGGGGAGGAAGCTAATCAGTTTTAAGCTGGGGTCAGTGCCCCTGTAGCCCCGCCTCCATACACAGTCCAGCTCCCACACCAGGAGTCCACAGCTTCCTGACAGATTATTGGTCTGTCTCATCAGCTTCACCCCTCAGGACTGACCTTTATATTGAGATCCGGGTCGCTTTGTCACAAGCCCGTCTTGGCTGTTCCTCTCGCTGACCTGGCCTGACCACAGTCTCCTTCTGTTGAAGACTCACTGTTGGCTTGAACGTGCCTGTGACTTTGGGGTTGTGAAAGGGGCAGCCCAGTTATGGGACTGTAGGCCTGCATGACTAGATATCACAGTCTTCTCTGTGCTGTGATTAGATTGGCTGTGAGAATATAGTCTTTATGGTGGTATCATCCTTATATGTTATATAATTTCGTAGCCCCTCACCAAATAGCTCAGGAAAAAAAAATGCATTGATTATAAAGGCTGTACAGTTTTTCAGTGGGTTACACTGCCACACCCCCAGGGTTGGGGGTTCAAATCTGGCCTCTGCTGTGTGCATGAGGAGACTCCATGTTCTCTCTGTGGGGCCCAGGTTCTCCAGTTTCTACTCAGTTCAAAAATGTACAGCTAGACAAATTAAGAGAGTTCCCATAAGAAATAATGGAAAACTAATAAAATGGTTCCCGGGGCCCCAAAATTACACCTAAATATGTTTTTTTAAGCATTTAAACACAAAATGAACAGGATAAAACAAGAACAATTTTTCTTAATGGTTTCCAAAACGATAAAGATCTTATCCCAAAATTACCCCTGTCCTGCCCCGATCGTCAGCTCCTTCCGTGTGCCACACCCCCTCGTTAACCTCGTGTGGGACCCCCATGTGATCAGCTGTTTCTGGTTGTTGTCTTTAGTCCTCTGTATTAAGTCCTTGTTTCAGTTTGTTTCCCCAGTCTGGTCTTTGGGTGCGTTCGACTTGCTTACAGTGTTGGCTTAAAGCAACGCATTCTGATTCTGACGCAATGCATTATGGTTAGATGCATTGCAACCTCTCACCCTGTTGCACAAATTGGAACCGCCTCCGTGACGACACATCTTTGCCCTTATTGCCTGAAGAGTTTAGTTGCACGCATGACGTTTGCATTCCAAGCAGGTCCAAAGCGTAATCTGCTATTTCTACCGAATATCATGGAAAGCAGTTAGAACTGGTTTTCAGTTAATATACCTGGTAAAATAAAGTTTAAATGAATGCCATAAATGCTGTAATAGTACACGTAAGTCAGTGGTTTATTTATTGTTAGTTACTGTAATGTTGTGCTGCTTTATTTGGTTAATCCTCCAGTCTGTGAAGAAGGGATTCAAGTAAGAATTGCATTGTTACTCATTTCCTCGCACGTACAATTTATATTAGGTCAGCATTCACGGTTCGACTTCTGATATTCAGATCGAGTTCTAGGTCAAACTGGTTTGTTCGACTTTCAAGAAATTCGAGTTCTAGTGAGTTTGAAAACTGAGGTACCCCTGTGTGTATATATATGTATTTTTTTGCAATCTGCAGTGTAGTTCTCTGCTTCTCACTGATGAAGAGCTTCCTCGTTGCTTTATGGGACTTCAGTCCTGCTTCTGGGAGTCTGATATGAACTGTCCTAGCAGTGCACCTCACACCTGCACTTAATGTTTCCCATTCCTTTTATTCCATTTGAAGGTCACTTGATGTCATCCTATGATTCAGGAGAAACTATCAGAGAAGTTAATGATCATCTCCGTCTCCTGGGTTAGGGTCCAGGCTCACCACATGGGGGTGTACCTAGAAATTCTGGCCCACTTGACAAAACATCACCTTGCCCCCCCCCCCATTATATAATTTAACATATCGAAGGGTCTCTGCAAAGTGCTGGGTTCCATGAATCTGCCAAGGTATCCATGCCCCATCTGTGCTCCTCTTCTGCACAACTCTGTTGCAAAAGATGGTTAGACATATAAGAAGATAATCTGTGATTGGACTGGTAGAGTAACAAGGTCAAAGTGTGCATTGTTCCCTTGGTGACAGGAGAGTTATTCATGTCCAGCTGGCTAACAAAATCCACGGCTTTGTAAACGGTCAAAAAATCTGCTGCAATGATCCACAAACTTCACTTGCTAATCAAAGGTTGTGGGGTCAAATCCTGGGTCAAGTACTGCTGGTTTAATCACTAAAAAGTAAACCCACAGTGTATCGGGGACAATCAAAGATAGGTGATCTAAACACACCCAACTGTTCTCAACTTTATCAGCAGAAATTTTTGCATCTGTGTTAAGTGCTTGAGAACAAACACTTAAAAGGGGCACATTGGGACTTTTAATTAAGTCTGAAGGCTACTTGCTGAAATGAAAATTTTGCCTTCATATTTAACAGGAAGTAAAGCTCACGTAGTTAAAAGATGAATACATGCACCATGTCTATGACAGATGCAGAAATAAAGAGTACAAGGTTGCGAAACAGGTCAAGTGATATATAAGTTGAACAATGAGTGAAATTGGTCAACCTGGATGCACACAATGGGATCAATTGGCACACAATGGTATCAAGACCAAACTCAAGTGCAGCTTACATTGAGATAAAGACTCCTGAGTGCTATCAGGCTGGTCAGCTGAACTCTGCATATAGTGACATCTCAGGATACAGCTGCCTTTCTGGGATTTATATCATGGCAGGTATTTACATAATTTAGCTATGAAAGGCCATAATAATGATCTTTATTACTGGTGTGACACATGCATTGGAGAATGCATTTATCAAAGCCTTGTGGTGTATGCAGAGCTGTGCAAAAGCCTTAGGCAGTCAAAAAATTGTTTAAAACTATTTATCTGGTTAGAAGAACAGAACTCAGAAAAGAACACAATGTAACATTAGAAGATATGCAAATGAACAGTAACACAATATAAACTAACAAGAGTTTCTTCGGTTTTTGCTAGATGGTTGGATGAACACAATTTCAGTCCTGGAACCTCTCCTCAGGGGCACCCTAGGCACTAAATTAACTTAATTAGATAACTTGATGAGGTATTACTGGGCCAAACACGGTATATTGGACGTCTCCTGCAAATACTGGGGTGACTTCGGGAGGTTGGAAATGGCGTTAAATGACATAAAATCATAGTTTTACACCCACGTTATTTAAACATAATTTTCTTTAGCAGACTGTTGCATAGACCTGCACATACCCTTCCAAGACTATGAATATAAATTATACAAGAGAATTTTTAGTCTACTGATATTAAATACTATATTATACTAAAAATAATGGAGAGAGCCTTAAAAATGAATGAAGGGAGCATGAATTGTGACCCAGTTAAACGGAGTCTGCACCTGCCGTAAGGCTCCGTCTTCTCAGTAACACCTTAATGTTTGTTAATGAACTTCATTATCATCTACAGACACTGTGGTGTATTCAGTGGAAAGCAGACGTCAGTATGAAACTCTCATTACCTCCTGCTGTGTCACTGCAGGTTTAATTTTTTTTTTAACTAATAGACGTGTCTGTATGCCTTGTGATGGACTGGCATCCCATCCAGGGTGCACACAGCCTGGCTCCAGCCCCCTCCCCCCCCCCAGGCAGGAGTGGGTTTGTTATTTCTGGGGCCACACTCATATTCAGAAGATCATGGTTAATCTGCAGAATGTGTTGTTTAGGGCATCTCCTAAATATGGAATGTGCTTATTTAATATTCAGTGTAGTGACAGTAGAGAAGGCCAAATGAAGCTTCCTGCACCATCTTTTGATCCCCCACTAGATGGCGCTGTTGGTTTGCATTGTAGCATGCTTTGAACCTTTTTTTGCACAGACAGCACCATCTAGTGGGGTCAGAAAGTACAGTAAGTGGTTCATGAAGCTTAATTTTTCCATCACTAAACTGTTTGTGGCCAACAGGGAAATGTCTGATTTTAGTGGTGGTGAACACCGGGCCCTGCCCTGAGATCCTGACCAGAATGGATGGATGGATGGATGGATGGATGGATGGGAGTCGGTCAAGCTCATTGTCACCCCCACTCTAAAACCACTGCTTTCACATAGACAGTGTATGTGTGTTACAGTGGTTCAGGACTCTGTTCTTTTGATCATAAGGTTGTTAGCTTAAATCTCAGGACTGGATGATGTCACTGTTGGGCTGTAGAGCAAAAGGCCGCTAAGCCCCAGCCTCCTGGTCCCTGCTCACTCTGCTTTCTCAAAAATGTATGTTGCGTTGGATTTCTAGACACAATGCTACTTACTCACAAGCCGCTTTAATCAAAAGCATGCATTTTTTTTTCCCCCACCAATATTATTTTAACCTGTAAAGGGTTCAACAACAATTAGTGCTACTGACTGACAAGAGCACCAGCAGAAGAATCTCTTCTGGCAAACAAAATTGGCCACGATGGGCACACCCTCCCTGCAGGTGGCGCTAGAGCACACCAGTCAAGACCCAGAAGCTGTAGGCCAGTTTGCTATTGTCAAAACTATGCAAACATCAATGATAACATGGCCCCGCTAACAGGGTGGGGAACAGCACAATCAGTCCCCCCATCTCCGGCACTCACCACGAGCATAGGCCAGACGGCGACTCACTACGAGGCCTTTGGCAGGAAATAGTTCTCCGTAGACATAACTCTGCCCCGGGACAAGCAGAAGGAAGGAGCCTGATATGAGTCATTCGTCTTAAGGAGGGCTTAGCATGATCGTGTCGGCCAGGGGGCCGCGAGGGACAGGCAGGCGACCGGCGGGTCCTGTGCGGTTTGTCAACACGGGAGCTTGAAGACGTGTGGCTTGGCTCGGCACGTAGGCGACAGACGGAGAGAGAGCGGGCCACGGCTTCTGGCCTAATCCCTTCTGAAATCCATCTCTTTTGTTCCAAAATTCCAATCCCGCTCCCTGAAGTTCTCAGATCAGTGGGCAGATGGGAGGAGACCCTGCTCTTCCACATGGCACACTTTTCCACTGAAGTTCAGGAACCTGGTTCCCGATTCTGAGTGCGTGGGCCACAAAAAGCTCATAGGTTACCTCACATGTAATTTCATGTATAGTACTAGTCCCACCTAGTAGTTCCTTGTGGTGCGAAAAATACCTACTCTAGAGATTGGGATAAAAAGGGCCACAAACTACCAGAGAAACTAGTCAGGCCAAATTCCTGCAGTACGACTGACTACAGCTCAAATAGTCCCAGGTGCAAATCCCAGTGCCGCCTCCTATGAACAGGTTTAAGTCAGTTACAGTTCTGCCTATAAGGCTGAATAACCCCATATCTGCTGGGCCCTTGAATCTGTAACCATGTGAAAAATGCTCCAGGACTGCTGGTTAGACACCTGTCAATAAGATTTGCTGTCATCTGCATGCTTTAAAAGAAGAGCATGGCAGGGTATGTGAAAACAAACAGAAAAGCCAGCGCAAATTAAGCTTCATTTCATATTAATATAAGCAGCTTTCAGCTCTGCAGCCACAGGCAAGACGATTGGTTAAAATGCTGCACAAATCCAGTGTGAAGTACTCTGGCATGGTCCTCAGCAGCTGGGGCTTCTATACTCAAGGTCAGACGTTACCAGCTTTACTTTTAATAGACTCTGACAGCACTGAAGGTGACCAGAGTGTTTGCCTGAAACGGCACATAATGTATGTCATCCAGCACTTCGGTTTGACGGAGTGTTTCAGACGACATTGCTGGTCAACCCGCAGAGTGGGGGCCAACTTCACTCCGCCTCAGAAAGGGGGCGCCAGTGGGACGTTTGCCTAGGGTGTCACATCGGCTTCGACTGCTGCTGCAGAGATTTGTTGTCTTCACTGGAATTTTGTGAAGATATTTAATCCCTTTTTGTTTCAATTGTGAAGGGTTGGGTCCAGCTAGCAGTACCTATCAGCCATCTGTCGCATTGGTGATTCTAGACCTCGATTCCAAATCCAGGCCTTGTTTTCAGTTCTCCCAGGTAGTTGGTTTAATAATTACTGATTCTGATTGGTCAGAGGCTTCACACCTGACTGACGGGTAAAGGAAGGATGGAAAACCAGTAGGGCTCAGACCTCGAGGACTGTGAGTTGAATAACCCTGTTCTAGACCCTATGTTGTGTGACTTCAGCCACCATATTTTTGACTTTGCCCCTCTGACAAATTACTTTCAAAAATTCATTTTAATATGCCCTGTGTTTTCATACATACATTGTATTAGGGGGAGGGGGGGAGGGACGGAGCTGGTGTCCAATATTCCTTTATCATAAAAGTTCCTAGAATGGCCCCTATGCACAACACATTACACACTACTGGGTGTGAGGCTGGCGGGATTTTCATTGCACTGACACGCTGCGAGAGCCATTAAGTGACACCATATGACGGCCATACGGCTCCCTTAGAAATTAGTTTTGTTGTGCTTGATGGGTTTAATGACTTGTCACAAAGTAATAGGATCCATCCTGCTTATGAAAACTCTGACCCAATAAACAGGATTGAAGTTATTCACCTTCAGCCCCAATGCAGCCCAATGCCACCTACTGACATCCGTGACCCAGTGTTTAAATATCCAGTCATGTCTCTCTCCCCAATCAGACTGGAGTAGGCTAGATGAGGTCAACTGTGCAATAAGACTACAAGCCGTAATTGGCTACAAGCCATTTACCTATGATCCAATCAAAAGCTAAGGAATGGCTGCTGACTGGCCTGGCAGGTAGATGACAATTCGATGGGCTTTCTTGTACAGTACTAACAAGAAGTATTAGGCTGATGAAGAAAATGTTAGGTTTCACTTATTTATTTTTAGCAGATGCTTTAATACAAATTTACAATCAATTGAGAAAACAGGATCAGTCAGCAGCTTCAGCAAGTCAAGCGCCCAACAACTCAACCAGCATAACGACGCTGGGATTTATACGGGCGCCATTCCAGGTCAACGTGACTCTCAGGTCACTGCTTTCGACAAAAGTGCCTGCTAAATATGTGAATGTACCAAGCGAAATGCTTTGCAGTACAGCTAATTGGTAGAGAGAGAAGTTAGCCTACAAGTTTATATAAGCAGATCCTTAAGTCTGTCTTTAAGCTGAATTCGTAGGCAAGTCAGAATAATACCATACATTATAATTATACAATAATAATAAAATTAACTACGTACGGTACAGTACTGTACTGTACCTCGAGCCGATAAACTGCTGGAGCCATGCAATGTTTTCACAAGTGTCACAAATTAGTGTGTTCATTCATTATTACAGCTGCATTTAAGGGGAATTTCCGATATAATGGGCTTTATGGCAGTTTGTTCGTACGTACAAGCTGTCCACTAAGTCCGACATCCGTGAGCCGGGGACAGCCTGCAGTTGCAGACTGCAGCTACTGCTTTTACATTATTTATCGCACAGATGCTTTTATCCGACGCAGCGTCCATTTCAGGGAAGCGGGGTCAGACAGTTCTTGAGAGTAAGCGGGGGTTAAGTGCCTTGTGCGAGGGCCCCGTCGGCGATACCGCTCGGCTTTGAACCGGTAAACTTTCAGATCGTCGGTGAAGGGTTCAAATACACCAGACCGCACACAGTGTTACATTTAGCTGTATGACAGCGAAAGTACTCAAGTTCAACTGCTTTGAACCATCCAGTTACTGGTGTGGTACAGCGGCCATTAGGAAGCCAAAGAAGTGCCTTGGGAAACAACAAAAGCGTTTGGGCACCAGCAGGAGATGACCGGAAGGAGCCCACAGTGTTTTAAGTGCATCATTCACGAGCACAGAAGCGTGCTGCGATTTCAACCGTCTTCCGGCCCAAGGCACAAGCGAATCACGCGGCTGCATTAAGGCCCAGGGGCCACCAGGGGGCCTCCTCATCTGATCCGCCTATCGGAACAGGAAGGAAGATGACTAATGACAATTAGGTTAATGAAATGTCGATCGGGGCCACAGAAAGGGTTGGGGTGGCCCCTGCATTACGCCTCCCTACGTGTATCCATCTTAATACTGCTTTTCCTGGTGGGGGTTTGGGGATGTTAGAGGCCACACTTTCTCTTTGACCGTTGGTTTGTGTTTGCAGATCCCAGTCGGCCGTAGAGCCCGGAACACTGAAGGCGAAGGGGAGGGACGATGACACGGCCCAACCCCTGCTGGCTCTGGACTGATGGGGACCGATGTCACCGCGACCCAGTTTGAGCTGCAGCAGAATTGCCCGTGACGACGTCGAGCGAACAGGACACTCGGTGTAACAGGGCAAAACACTCGCAAGCCATTTACCCGATGTTACCGACTCTGGCCGAGCAGCAGGCTACTATTCCATCTATGTTTTATGACAAACTTCGACGTGAAAAACCTTTTAAAAGCCAAGGTAGATTTGCCGCAGTGAACTCACCATTTGCTACCGTAGATGCTAATTTTCTCTTAAAAAAAATAAAAGACAATTTCAAGGATAATACATATTTATCAGGATGTCGACCCCGGCACCTCGAAATCGTAATCACAAGAACAAAAGAATGTATGTAAAATCATTTGAAATGATGATATTCGTAAAGTGTACATAGAGGTTCGTAAATGCAAGTTGTACTATGAAAAGGATTTTGAAAAACTACAAAAAAAAAAAAAAAAGGATTCCAATAATACACAAAAATAGATTTGCAATGTATTTCGGAATAATTTTAAGTACATCTTTTGTCATCTTCGCTCATTATTAAATAATAATGGCCTCTGATTTGTTGAACTTGCACTTGTTCAGTGTTTATCGGCAGACGTCTGAACCAAATGATCCAAAAATCATCTTCGACGTTTCAGCAGGGTGTAACCATGAAGTGCAAAGCATTGTCACAGCATGTGGACAGGAAAACTTACAGAGGGACCTCGTGGAGAATAGTAGTAGTTTAAGGGCCCACATTTCCCAGCCATGTCCCACACATGCACAACCGCACATTTACCTGTTTAGGGCTGAGACGATGTGCGCTGCAGCAACGGATCTGTGGATTTTAAGCAGGTGAAGACGAGAGAAATTCAGGCAGAACCCGTCTTACCCAGACATAAGAAAAGAATTTGGGTTTTGGCCCTCCTTACCGAAGCAGCACACATATGACTTAATGTTCAGGTCGGTCAGGTCTTGACCAAAAGTATGACTTGTTTATATCTGCTATGGTCAGAGGTGGAGATTTCAGGTCCAGAGAGTACAAATCCAGACCAGGATTTTGTTTCAACCAACCAGTTGAGTATAAAGAGTCACAGGCACAGAGTACTGGTTGATTGAAACAAAATCCTGGTCTGGATTTGTACTCTCTGGACCTGAAATCTCCACCTCTGGCTATGGTCCTCAGCATTCGAGTAAACTAGGTCTTTGTAGTACAGAGAACTGCACCTATTAACCCATTTCCCACATGCAAAAAATGACCAAAATCCTTACGCCATTCTTAAACTTCTTAAAAAGTGGCCGTTCGGTTCATTGGTTCACTTTGTATTTTAATTTAGGCCAAAAGCATATAAAATAAACCAGTGGAATAAAGTTTGCACTATAATTAAGATTCCTTAAGAATAAGAACCACTTGAGAATGAATTTATTGAAGGTAAATAAATAAATAAAACCAAATCATCAAAAAGTGCAACAGCGAACAGATTGTCCTTCATTTTAATAACAGAGCATGACGAGGTGATTAATGCACCAATGTTCCTCTCATCTCAATAATCTTCCGCCTTTAGCCACGAGATGTCGGGGGGGGGCGAAAAAGCAATTCGAGTCGCTGTCGGCAAACTCCTCCCCCGACAAAACAGCCGAACGAATTTCTATCAGAGTGGAAATACTTGCCCACTGGAGCGCGACTCCTCCAATCAGCTTTTACCTCCGTTTTTTCCTGTCCCATTGTTGTGACATTGCCACCACTGGAAGGCTGGGGGAACGACGCAGAGGTGGGCATGACCTCGCATTTTAACCGGCTGGTCCAAAGAAGAGACCCCTCAGACCCACGCCACGCAGGATATGAGATGTGCTTCGAGCAGATAGTGTACTGCGGTCGACAGCCAATCGGCATCCACGCCTTTGGGGGCGGGCCGGGGATGTGGCTCTGCGGGCTAGCGACCTGAGCCCATTACTGCAAAGGTCACCGGTTCACATCCAGCGGAGCAACGTCATTGGCAGATGTTGCGTCTTCCTCTCTCCCCCAGAAGTTTAGTTGTCGACTTCATTCATGTTTGAACAACAAACCCGGCCCTGGCCATTGGGCCCTTGAGCGAGGCCCTTCATCCCAATTGGTCCAGGGACTGACCGACCCTGCTCTCTCAAATGTGCATCACTATGATTTAAAACGTCTGCAGCCTAGACAGGTCTACTGACAAACCCCATGAGCATTTCGTACTGCATAGCTGACTCCGCTATACCACAGGCAGTGAATAATCTGAATGAATATTTCCCACGGACAACTTATAGACTTACAACTCTTCTTCACTTCTAATAATACGCCCAAGGATAGTCTTCCTTTTGTTTGACTTGAGCTGGTCACTCGTCATAGGAATGCAGCTGTATTCGGGGAAAAACTGGAGTAATTTAAGAATAGATATCTCCGTGCATCAAGGGATTCACTGTGACGCCACGATACATCAAATGAAACGGTTTATGAGGAACTACTCGAGCGAGCGCAGTAATTAGATAAATGTGATGGAGGTGGTGAGTTAGCAATTACAGCCGTGAAAGATTGTTTAACCTTTTGAAATAAGCAAATATAGTAAAGGCCGACCCATCAGTTCAAATATGGAGCCAGGTCTGCATTGCGCTTTAAAAAAAACATAAATGTCACCCGAACGCTCCGTGTCTTTTTGATCCGGTTCACTTTGCGGTTTCACGTTCATACTGGTTTGATGGCAGGGAGTGGAGGATGGTGAGATGGTGACACACTGAGGAGGGGCCCACTGAGCCCAAGGGCAGCAGCGAGGACGCCTTCTAAAGTGTCTGTCTGCAGCTGGCGCGATGTGAAGGGCGAGAGGCACTCTGCCAACAGCGGGGGGCATCCTACCGCGCAGGGGGACCTTCACTGAGCCTCTCCTCCACAGGGGGGGACAACTAGGCTTTAGTTTTATTAATTTAGCAGGGACAGCCAACAAAAATTAACTGTCCCAAAATTAGCTAAAAAGCTACATTTCAAAACTACCACCACTTAATGTTCTCTCTCCTCAGATGGGTGCACTGCAAAAGAAAGTGTCCCCCCCCCCCGCGCTGGATGGTATCTGCCGTTGCTGGGGTTTGACGGACCTCCCTCTAAGACAGGATGTATTGGGCCTGCATTGGTCTCCAATCAGTCTTTGAATCCCACACACAGCGAAACACCGGCCTTCCCAGCCATTGGTTCGCCCCCAAGCAGATCAGATGCATCACAGCCCCGAGAAACTGGGGGGGGGGTACATTACAGGTACTCTGCTGGTTCTCTGGGGGGCAAGGGGCTTAATGCCCTGCTACTTTTTTTTTTAAAAAAGTGCTATTTTTGGGGGCAGAATTCAAGTAATTTAGCAGTATCCAGCACAGGTTCCTGGTGTGTAGCAGTGGCGATACCAACAAACCACACATGCGGGGGAGGCCTGAGGTTTGAGGGCCAAAAACGGTCGCTACACTTGGCTGTGGGGGAGAAATAGGAATTTCTTGAACAAACCTGGCCCACCTGGTATATTCTGGGTAAATACTGGTAGCTAAATGGTACTCCACTGCTAACCCAAGCCTGAAGCCCTGTGCTTGTCCTTGGACAGTCTCCTGACTCTCCACAGCCCATTACAGGATAAGCGGGCTGCAAGTTGGACAGATGGACATTGTAACAAGGTGCTACAAGAAGGTTTGTAACATCGCGTAGAAACTCACCCAGTCATTTTGAAGACACACGCTGAAATGTGTCCATGAATTCAGCTTACATTTTCCCACAACAGAAATGAGCCATTCAGCCTCCCCCCCCCCCACTCACATGGTTCGTTCCATCTCCGTTATTCCTCCCACCTTGTGCAGGAGAACCCACAGAACTGCAGCTCCAGCAGAACCTGCCCAAGTCAGCTCCCATGGCGCCAGTATTAGCCTATTTCCAGCCCACCCTCTCTATGCCACGTGGTTCAGCCCTGAATTATCGCCATAGAAACACACCATGTGACCAGGTACAGTCATGCCACAGCACCAGCGCTCTCACTGAATTTATTCTAGGCCTATAGGCCTGAGAATCCAAGGGGAGGGGCATTTCATACAGTAATCATCCACTAAAACCCATTAAATACATTTACATTTGCTTATTTGGCGTTCTAAGTAATGCACAGAGGCCTTTAGTACATTATACAAAATATTCCCCTACAATTTGACTTGGAATAAATATCCATCAATTACCACCTGAATTCCACACACAATTGCTGCAGAATAACCACGTGTTATTCATTTACTTACTGAATATCCATACTCTTGCCAGAACTCGCCAAACATATCTATAAAACTACAGCCACAATGAAATGCCAATAGCAGGACAATCAAAATAAATAAAAAAAAAATGTAAAAAAAGCAAAAAATAATAAAAAAAAGCTACCAATGCAGAGTTAGCCTGTGAACACAGCGTCTCCCCGGAATCTTCTCCCAAGTGGCTCACAGGGAAGGGCATAAGCCCCTTCCCGCATCCAGAAGCTATTTTCCATTGTTCCCTTAACCACTCTGCCACCTGCTGTCATCCAGAATATACTGCTCACAAATGCACACGCTCACTTTCTGTTCACGCCCCACACGACTTCAAATCCAAGCCGCGCCTTTCATGAAAATTCTCAGATCACTCTGCTGTCGCCGGGTAGGACAGAATTCAAAATGGCGATATTATTTCAGAATAGCGATATGTTATTATTATTCTCCATTTCCTCTGTCCCATCTTGCTCTCCATGAGACAGATATGCAAGTCAGAGCAAAGCTTGGGGGGGGGGGGGGTCACAGCCCCCCAGGGGCAATCCAGCTTTTGCAGAAAGACACCGGCTATGTTGTACTGGTCCAGAACATCCATCAAAGCCTGATCCAGAAGCCATTAACCTGTAACCTTCATCAAAGTCTTCCTCCTTATGTTTGGAGATTTTAGGCCAGCCTCTTCTTTGGAGGGGGGCAGGGAATGTATGGCTCAGCTGGTTACCCCCCTGTGACTCTGATCAGAACAGAAGATCATTGGTTTGATCTTTGGCAAGATCACCAAATCTGTTTGGCCCTTCCCCCACACCTCCCCCCCGACCCACCC
>JAABNY020000082.1:15554012-15568966 GCA_015164015.2 Brevimyrus niger
AACTCCACACACCTAGAGATATAACCCAACATTCTGTTCGCCTTTTTGATTGCTTCCCCACACTGGCGAGAGTGGGAAGATTAAACCACATCTACCACAATACATAGCTCTCTTCCTTGTCTTCCTTGACGCCCGTCATCTCACTGCATGTCTATAAGGACAGTGCTGCCCTCATGTGTTGGGCATTTAAAATGCAGCAGGATGTCTGGTGTTCAATCAGCCGAAATGCTCTTGTCACGCCCCCTCCTCATCTCTCTTTATTGGCTCCGAAGAGGTACTCATATCATGGATAAGACCCTTGGTGCCGGCTCGCGCTAGATGTTCTTCAAGCATGGCTGCTTGATGGTAAAGCGAGGAACCCAGCAGAGTCCCTCACGACCTCCAACAAACGCCTTCACCCCCATATCTTCAAGGAAGACCTCAGCTGACCTCACAGCCCAGCCACACTCACAGCAATGCCGGCACCTTTACGGCACAATGTTCTCGTATAACCTGCCTCACCTGTACTGTGTATTAGACAAAAGTGCCAAACAAAATAAGGTGCCACTTTATAATAAGTATTTGACACTTATAAATGGTAGTAACTCATTAATATAAAGATAATATAACTTGTAACTCTTTCTGACTTACAAAGTGTTATAATATAATTAATAACCTGACTATACATGACTCATAAACCCTTTATAATATGGCTAGTCGTGTTATACAGTGGCATCCAAAAATAAATCTAAAAAAAAAAGATGTTCGCAGGGTGCAGCTGTCGGGGAATTTCCTCATCATTCCGACATTCGCAGGTTGTAGTCAGTGCTGATGCAGCCAGAAATGGAGACATACCTGGGCTTTTCCGTAACGCGATCTGGGACTTTGAGGATATCTCTGAACGAGAGCTTCAAAAGCTCGGACAGCCTCTTCAACTCGTCCCTAAAAAGAACATTTCCATATAAATGCATAATGGACGGAATATGAATGAAAGGACATTACTTTTAGCAACAGTACCAACTGCAAGAAATATTTTGCAGTACAAAGGCAAAATACAGTAATTACCCTGACAGTGAAACTGAGAATAAGAGCTTTAAGTTGTTTTTTTTTGACTACCCAGTCATATGCGTGGCAGGTAGCTAAGTGTTTTCTTCAAAACCAATCACAGCTGAGCTAAGGTATTTTGTTAAGTCACAGAACAGAGCCGAGACCCAAATTCGGTCACAGCTCAAAGTAAAATGCCATTTCGGTGTTTTGCCAGTGGATGGAAGTATTACAGTTTGAAGGGAATTATGGGTAATCAGAGCCACTCAAGGGGTTTAGCCTCAGGACCCACAATATTCCTCAGGTGAGTCACAACCCCAAATGTATCTGTTTGTTTAATAAACTAAATATGAAGAGGCAACATTGTGCATCATTTGTAACCATTAAAGTCATCCACTACAATATATATGTTTTTTTAACCACACAATTAGTGACAATTACGAAAGGTTCCTCGACCGACAAACGGAGAACCCCTGCGCTATTGCAGACGGTCCCCGGACACTCCAGTTAACCTTTTTCCGCAGACTCTCAGCGGCGTCGATCTCTGCTTTGATGGTTTTGTCGAATTTATTCAGCAGCTTGGGCTTCTTCTTCTTGACTGAAATGAAAAGGGGGGGGGGGCAGACACTTTAACATTCACAGGGGCGGCTTTCCGGGGAAAGTGAACGGATCACACTGCACAAATGCCTCCTGGTCGCGGTGAGGCTGAGGGCCAAGGGTAAGAATGCAGAGGATCCAGCTATGAACAAGAGCCCTGAATGGCTTGAGGGAGATCAGCACCTCACGAGCGTGTTTGCGCTTAGGAAGAACGGAACTCTGAATGTTCAGAACCAGCTGACGGGTGCTCTGGGGGAACCTGGGCGTTATTCACAAAAACAACGCGTGTCTTGTCGCGACTGAACACGTGTGTGTGGCTCGGGGGCACACTGAGGAAAAATCCATACAAGCAAGCAAGCGACTGAGAACATGCAACCACAAGACTTTGTTGTGTAATATCCTAGTTGAGTACTTGATGGGGCTATTGACAGGCAGACTCATATACTCAGGGAAACTAATGGTATCTGGGTTCTTGTTTATAAAGTCTGCATAAAATAAGAGCAATTCTACCGATCCTAATCTGTGCTGAAGGGGACTGTATGTTGACCAAACGGGTTAAGACCCCATGCCTATGATCTGAAAGGATGCCAGTTCAAATCCCACGGTCACTGGAGTGACTGTGGTTGGGCCCTCGAGAAAGGTCCTTAATGCCCAGTTGCTCCAGGGATTATCTGACCCAGCATTTTCAATAAAGGTACATTACTTTTCATAGAAGGCTACTGAAATGATGCTGTATGAAACCTACACCAGGCACCGACTTATAGCCTTTGACAACTGGCATCCCCAACACGAATAAATGCAATTATAAAAATAAGTCTCAAAATAAATCCTCCATCCTGAACCATTTGTTGTACCACTAAATTACTCCAAGTATCCAGTTCTACGTTCTACAGTACAACATGCCCAGCATACAGTCTTAGACATGCCGTGTGTGTGTGTGTGTGTGTGCGTGACATAAACAGCCGGTCATCCCCGCCAATGAACCACAGGAGCATGTCATTGTATTGCGGGCGGAGACGGGCGAACGTGGAGGAAACACAGAGTAAACACAAACTCCACAGGTCACACACCTTAGGGGCCTGAGGCAAGAGCTGCCCAGTCAGTCACCAACCCCACCTAAACTTCCCTTTATGCAACAGCTAAAATCTGTGGAAGACCGTATACTCTTATACAAAACAAAAGACTTGTAATAGATTCAATTTTAAGTGCACTGAGGTAAATTATGTAAGTGTGACCAGGAGGGGCAGAAACCTTCGTTTAAGTTAAAAGAAGAAGAAAGACAAGCCCTGGCTGCCCCCTTGAGGTTCGAAAAGGAAACGCACACAATATTTCTGTTCTCTCTTAATTCCAGCATTCCAAGCTTCCTACCTTGGACTTTGGGTTTCTCTTCCCGCTGGGCCTCAGTAGTCTCTGTAAAAGACAAGAATACCATGACGTAACACACGGCCGCCAGAAGAGCCCCGGTTCAGCCGGTGACATTATGCCCTGGGGTGTTGCGAACGCTAACTGCTGAGGTACCAATAATGTAACATCAGCAGTACATTGTGCTTTGCTAAGCATGTCTTCCAGTGAACTGAAAGTAGCAGAAAATCCTGTTATTACTGCAGTGTTGCAGCTCATTTTACAAGAGAGCTTTTGGTCTAAACGCACCGCATGTGATCATGCCTCTGCCACTATTTATTCTATAGTTAACTCAACTTAAGCCGGTAAAGTTCAGCTGAATTTAAAATAAAATTGGGACTGGGACTGGGCGGCTTCAGGAATGAGATTAGCGGTGTCAGTTGTCAAGGAGAGCTCATGTTCACCCAAAGTAGAGACACTGCAGCCGTTCGTGGTCAGGCTTGGTGGTGAGGAGCCTTTCTCCATGGCAAACACCATTTGAATAGGAAACCGGCCACACCTACAGGCAACTATGGACAGATGTCCAGCAAAATAACACACTGAGCTTCACAGACCTTGCAGGAATGTTATTTTATAAAGTTAAAAGGTACCAACAGGTATCAGCTATCGGTTTACAGACTCAGAAGTCATTCAGCAACATTATCACTGAACACTGCAAAGCAGAAGGATTACCGGCTACCAGTTCTTGAACAATGTCTAAATCTTGCAAACTTAAAAAAATAATAACATCTCGATTAGCACAAGAAAAGAGACACAACGTTTCGTCCCAAACCTTTATTTTCAGCCTCAAAACAGACTTACAGAGAACCATGACAATCATAAAAATCCCCATTGCAATTGCACAATAATTTAAACCTTCTGACCTATACAGAAATACAATTTAAAAAAACCTCAGCCTACTCACCAGGTAAACATCTCTTCAAAATAAAAGTGCCACTGGACAGACACCCTTTAGATTGTCTAAGTTATTGCTAACAATACAACATCCGGTTCAAAGCAAAACAAATCCCAGCTTTCATTTATGGCTTTCAAAAACACATTGTTATTCACACCTGTCCTAACATAAATCAGTTCCCTAAACAGTTGAATTTTAGTCATCTTTAATGTTAAACGACCACCAGCTTAAAGAAAAATTCTCATACCATTCAAAGTGTCCCAAGAGTAGGAGGGGAAAAAAATCTTTTTCCCCCAAAAGAAAATCCAAAGTGTTTTTTTTTTTTTATTTTAATGTTCATCTTGGTTAAAAAAAAAAGGCACAATAGCAGAGAGTCCTCCAAAGGCACAGGGGGCAGTACAGGCTGATTCCCTGGACTCATGTAACATGCTGCCGGCACTGAGGCACACGTTGGCGTAACAGGCAGGGGGAGAACACCATACTTGTAGAATAGTGTGGCGATTTGTTGATTACCAAGATCCACAATATTTCGGGTATCTTACCATCATAAAAGCAGTAAACAATTCACCCCAATCATCTTACACAACAACAGTGACGCACTCTGAAAACAACCACCAAGTGCAAACTCTTAGAATACCATTAGTGTGGAGAAGGCAAAGCTAAGCATCTCCGGTTCACCTTTGTCATCGTTTTTCAAAGGTTGTTTTCTCTGTCACTATCGATCCGAGTCATTCAAAATGAGACAATTAAAGCACACCTCCCATAAAACTACACCATCAGGACAAGAAGTACCGATTTGTACCTTTGAGGGCACAATTACTTGTCACTGGGGCTGTACCCTCAAGGGTTTGGAAAACGTACCTTAGCTGTAGGTAAATGTACCTTTTAAAGTTGAGAAACTGACTCTAAGGGATATTTTTGTATCATTGGGGGTACATTAATATTATTTGTACCATGGGGTACACACTGTGCCAAGGCTGTACCCTTTTTTCTGACAGTGTAGGAACATGGACTTGTACGTCAGTTTTAGCAGTTAGTGTATCGCTTCGTAAACCCAACCCAGGAATCCCCACAGTCAACCTGACGACTCCCGAACTCTACAACTGGCTGCTGTACAACCAATAAAACTGCAACATACTAACTGCAACAGAGAAGGGGAAAAAAAAAGATTAGTGTTTAGCTGCGGCTCATTATGCACAGCTAACAATACCCCAGTGTGCCAACGTTTGGCACATCAGCAGCCCCCCCCCCCCCAAACATTCCCTTAGTTTATGGTGCCGACACACGCTTACATTACGACACACACCCAAGGCACATCTAAGCTGTGCTGGGCAGCCTTACGTCGGAATGCTGAAAATGCCGAGGACTTAAGTGGAAAGGTCACTCCAGTTAGAAGCTACGCCTAATCACCGATTGTGCACAATTACACTCGCACTAAATATCACAGGGCCCAATGCACTCCCGGGTCCCTTATAAAAAAATGTAACCAATTAGACATGAGCGATGTGACCACAAAAATAAAACAAAAAGTAGACGGACAAAACACACAAAATGATGTTGGTGGGAGAGCATTAAAAAGGTATGGAGATAAAAGTAAGATAAAAAAAGTAAAAAGAGTGAAAATTTTATGTCTTCCTCTGAAGCGTTACACCGCTGACCACAATTACTGTCATCATTGATTAGCTTTATCTCATTGCTGGGAAAATTCGAGTCGCTCCCATTCAGCGGAATGTAATTTTGGGCTGGTCCTCATGGTGTCTCAATTCTCTGCATTTCAAGCCTTACGTATCTGGAAAACAAGGGGGGGGGAGACGCTAAATTAGAGGGCCAGGCTGGATCGGATTTGGCTCAGGAGCTAAAATGAAAATAACCCACAGACCCGCAATGACATGCAAATGCCACATGGAACACCAATGAGAAAGGGGCAGAACGGCCGGGCGGTCAGAATGGTCGGTTACCATGACGACAACCGGGGCAGGCCTTTATCGACAATCATTCCTCTACACCAGTGCTCTTCAAATCTGGACCTCTATCCCAAATACAGGCCTTGTTTTTAGTTCTCCCAGGTAGTTAGTTTAATAATTACTGATTCTGATTGGTCAGAGGCTTCACACCTGACTGAAGGCTGGAAATCCTGCAGTGCTCAGACCGAGGACCGTGATTTGAATAGGGCTCTACGCAAACCAAAGTGTCTCATTTACAATGGAGATCAATCGCCCAATGCAAGATATTCAATATATTAAAAAAACGTCTATACAAGGTGATTTTTTCTGTGGTTTGAACCAGGTTTTTAAGCTTTTTCAATTCTACACCACCACACACACACACACACACACACACACACACACACACACACTGTAACAAATGCTAAAAATACTAAAATAAAACCCTCAAAACTGGCAACAGTTTGCGAACCGTTTCAGGAGATACAGTCTTATGACCAACTGGGTCACCGGCAGCCATAAGAATACCTACTGTTTTATGTTTGTTTGGTATACATGAGAAAATATGCAGTATTAACCATGGGCAAATTAACCTCAGAACTGCAATACAACAAACTCCCAAGTCACCCTTTAGGGGTATAACCGTTTGACCACAGTTCTATATGTATTGCGGATCAACATAATATCGAACCATTTTATTATATTTATTTGTTTTAAATATGAGGATACAGAATCTGTATACTGTTACTATGGCCCCAAAACCACAATACATACCAAACCATGGGCAAATGGTATCGTTACTCCCCTAATACTGCTGAATAAAAACCTGAAGGCAGAGTGATACAGGTTCCAGTATCCAGGAGACAGACTGCTGTGTACAGAGGTTTAGCAGGCCACGGAGGCTGCCGTCGCGTGAGCTCTTCAGAGAACAGAGATCCAGCGGAGGCCAAAAGGGAATTGCAGAGGGGCAGAGAGAAGCTGGTGAGCCCATAGAGCCGGGCTGCACTGGTGCGGGCAGCCGTACCCGCAATGCCATAAGCCCATGGACTCCAAGTGACAGAAAGGGTGACAGACATGCTCAGTGAGGTCCATGAAGAGCCGGGCCGGATTCGGCTCCTCTGGCTTTGCAGATTATTCCCGTCTCTCTGGGAAAGGTCAGGGCCTTGGGCGATCTGCACAACCCCGGGGCCAGATGCCGGCATCAACAGCACCCCATTCATATCTAAGCTCACAAACGCAAATCTGGGACCTTTTGTAAATGTTGTCAATTGTAAATACAAGTGGCCAGGACTCCCTTTAAAGTACTTCTGAATGACTGGGGAAAACTTAAGATGCAACGCAGGACTTTCACATTATTAAAAATACATAGCTACTTCAGCTAAAGCGACATTATGGCAACTATTATGAGTATTAATGATGATGATAAAAAATATTTACAGCAACAACTTAAGTTCATCAAACATGTTCCACCCTTAATTTGTGCTTTTTGTGGTTATATGCTTTTCCAAGAAGTGATACAAGACACTTAACAGCCATATATAGTCTGAAACGCTACTTTACCTGAGCGCCACAAGGGGCAATGATCACCTATCAGGCTTTGTAACGTCACATGATAACTTGTAACGGACACACATTTCAGTCCAAATGATCATAGTAATGTGTTCTATAAATACCTCATCATTTAAACCACGGCTCCAAAAACCCATGCGGTTCAAATGAAATAAACTAAATATTGCTGCAACCCAAAATAAGAAAGTCGAAGAGAGACTCAGAACTAAAGGCAAAAATGACAATGACTGCATGTGTGGAACTTATAAAAGCCTCCCCAGAATCAGCCTACCGCTATCATTCCCGCGGCCTGGACTCTTGCATTACCTCCACTTCTGCCTCTACTAAATCCATAGGCATCAATATGGAGTTGGTCCCCCCTTTGCAGCTATAACAACTGCCGCTCTTCTGGGAAGACCTTTCACAAGATTTTGGAGTGTGTCTGCGGGGATTTTTGCCCATTCACCCAGAAGAGAATATCTGAGGTCAGGCACTGATGACTCCATAGTCTGGAGATATGCAACCATGCATTTCACTGCACACTGTCCTCACCATAATTGTGTATTAGACTGACAAAACTTTGATTCTTGACACAATGCCTCTATGTGCAGGCAGACACTAGCCACCTTTACTGGTGACGTACCTTGAAAAGGTCTTTTGTTATGAGAGCCTGGACTAAAATGGACTGTGTCTAAAACCCCATAATGCAAATCATGCCTCCGGTGCTCCACTATTTCAGCGACTGCCTGCATCACCTGCAAAGGACCCACCAGGGGGCAGCACACGCCCCAGCCGCTTGGCAACAGGACAGCAGGGACTCCTGGTCCAAAACCCCCCGTTCTTCCTCGCTTCAGTAACATCACACTTATACAGATGCTTCTCGCTTCACGATTGACCAAGGATATTCCGACGTTACAATGGTGCGACAGCGATGCGCATGCGATAGTCAACGAGCGTTGAATTTTTATCCGTCCCTCGCCTAACGAGATACCGCGCGATACTTTCAACTGTCAGGCGATGGCAGCATCTACTCAATCGCGCGTCCAGTAGTGATCCTGAGCGCAAACATCTTAAACAATGTTTAACAGCGTAAAGTATGATTTTTGTTTTTCCCCTCCATTTAACCACATTTTCCTAATCATATCATGTTAGTGAAAGGCCAAGTGTCTCCTGCTCTGGGTGAGAAGAAAAGGAGGATAAAAGTTACTTTGGAGGTGAAAATTAAGGTAATTGCCCAGCATGAAGGTGGCAAGTCTGCAACAACCTTAGCATGTTTACTTATTTTATCATATCAGGCTCATATTCGACATATTTTAATCTTACGATGGGTCCGCTGAAAATAACCTCATCAAAAATCGAGGAGCATCAGTATATCTATGTGACCTTCCTAAAAGGCCTTCCACAACACCAAATACAGCGAAGGGTAACCAGCAGGGTTCTTCAAATCTGGACCTCGATTCCAAATCCAGGCCGTGTTTTCAGTTCTCCCAGGTAGTTAGTTTAATAATGACTGATTCTGATTGGTCAGAGGCTTCACACCTGACTGACAGGTAAAGGAAGGATGGAAAACCAGCAGTGCTTATACCTCGAGGACCGTGATTTGAATAATATGGATGTAAAGGAACTTAAGCCAGGACACCAGACGGAAACCCAGTGTCCCCTTCCACATTCGGAAATCTTCGCTTCCTGAGAGCTCCAGACCGCCGCAGCCCAGTGGAAGAGTCACTCGTGACATGGGTCTGACCTCAGTCCTCATTGGCTAATCACTCACCGAAAAGAGCTACAGAACGATGCACTTTTCTGTACAGACCACACGGCCTAATCTGTTAAGCTGCAGACTCTTTAGTGCAAAGAAAATGGTTACGAGACCAGCGTCTCCACTGCAGGGCACAGGATCACCCCAGAAACCCAAAGCCCACAGAAGAAAGGAGGATAGGGTTGGGAGTTTGATAATTACCTGTGGGCCCTGCTTGACGTGGATCCTCCGTAAGGACTGGGTCGTCTGTGGACAAAAGTAAAACCACTTACTTACTATGCCATTAGCTGAACATGGAAGCTTTGTCTACATTTCTTTTGCAGACACTTTTATTTAAAGCAACCCTTACTCAAGGGTCCCCCTGCGGAACCACCCTGCTCATGCTGAGATTGAAAGCAACAACCTTCCGATCCCGAGCGCAGTACCCCGGCATGCAGACCTGCGCGCCACCCACGCCCTTCTTTGTGGAGGGTATACAATGGAAAGGCTAGAATATCTACCGCGATGGCTAAATAGTCTCGTTCGACGTGATTTTAAGCTCCGCAAATCTAGTAGGACAGGCCTGTCACAGAAGATGTGGGGGGGAAGCAGCCGGCTATGCAGATGCGTCACATAAGAACGTCAAGCGGCCCGTTCGCCGACGGCACGGAGCCGGCGGGGCTCTGCCCGGAGACGGGGAAGGTTCCCCTACGCATGCTTACCTGAGGACTCAGCCTGAAGCTGGTCTTCTAGTGGACCGGCTTCCTCCTCTGGAGAGAGACATGAATTAATCCACATTAAAATTTGTACCAGCATTGCAGTCAGGCCCTTCGTTTCTGCCAAAAGCACCGAGGACATTTTTCTTACAGAGGATCATAATTCCGCTAAAGCAGCGAAACTAACAAGCGTCGTGGTTCACCTGTTGGTTCTTCTTGTGGTACCTCTGTGGCAAACTCATCTGGAAGGAAGAAAGAACAGGAATAATCAGCTGAAGCATTTCACACTAGTTGTAGCCGGAGAGGTGAATCATACTGTAAACGACTGGATATCCAATTGGCTTAGATAAAAGTACACAGATAACTCTACCCAATGTGTCATACCTTAGATTAATTAGAGAACTATAGACGGAAACGCTTAGTCATGAATATTAATTACAAAGGCATATCAAGACATTAGGGTGGGAGAGTGGCCAGACTGAAAAAGCTCAGAGTAAAAGCAGAAGGCGCGAGTTCTAAATGCGCAGGCTTTGAAGGTTTAAGCTAGACAACTTCCTCTTGTGAGGGT
The DNA here is from genome assembly GCA_015164015.2 of Brevimyrus niger. Taxonomy (NCBI): domain Eukaryota; kingdom Metazoa; phylum Chordata; class Actinopteri; order Osteoglossiformes; family Mormyridae; genus Brevimyrus; species Brevimyrus niger. The sequence goes on from JAABNY020000082.1 coordinate 15,564,439, forward strand.
CATAAATGAAACAAGCTGCCAAGTCAGGGCTGACAAAGTAGCGCTTCCTCAGGCAGCATAATGAGGCTTGATGGCTGGTTTCAGTTTTCAGAAATGCCTGTGCAAACGCTCCATGCTGTGCACTGCACAGTCGTTTTCAGATATTTCCAAGGTCTTTCAAGCATTTAGAAAAGCTTAGTGCGGGGTTTCTCCCCCAGTCCTCAGGGGCCCCCAGAAAGTCCATGTTTTTTGCTTCTTCCCAGTTCCCAGCCAATCAAGATCGCTGAACACCTGATACAGGAGAATTGGGAGCTGGGAAGGAGCAAAAATGTGGACTGTCTGGGGGTCACCAAGGACCGGGCTGAGAAACACCGGCTTTAGTGTAATAAACAGTCAGGTCCACCCATTTTCCAACTGCTTATCCTTGATGGCAACACACAGATATTATACAAGTCTAAGCACGGCTCATAAAGTTAATTCTCTGGTTTTTAGCCTTAGGTTTTACACATTAGATCAGCATAAATCTTTCAAAACGTCGGATCATTTTTCAAATAGACCTGTCTCTTAACAAGCATGGCCTCTAGCTTACGAATTCGAGAACAACAGAAGATTAAGCCCATGATTAACTTTGAAACTAAAAGAAAATTAACATACAATTATATTATTAGACTCTCGCAATTCCCGGACGGATGCATCACAGACTCTTCTTTAAATCCTGCAGAAGGAACTGGAGCCAGAGCCAAAAAATATGACTGCATGACACCTTTCTGATATCTCTCCGCAGGGTCCCCTGTCAGATTTCGGATCAGATTATTTCTCTTTCTTCTATATCAACGTAAAAGTCCTCTCAGTTCTCAGCAGTTAAATGTTTCTGGCCGCGCTGCCTATATTCTGTTGCGTGAAAAATAAAGTGCACTCCCTTTCACTTCTAAGGATTTACATATCAGGACATATCAGCGTGTGGCTCAGTGGGCTAAGCCTGTGTGCCTGTAATCAGAGGGTCATTGGTTTAAACCCAGCGTCAGCACGTCTGCGGGTCTTTGAGCAAGGCCCTTCACCCCCAGCTCCCCGGGCGCCCCCACAGGTGGCTGCCCTTTGCGGACAACTTAAAGAGCAAGTTGAGGGAGGCGTAAAGACAATTTCCCCACGGGGATTAATAAAGTATCGATTGCTATTATCGCCAACATAAAACCATCGTACAACCTCAGACGAATAACAACGTGACATATCACGGCGTCATTATTTAACAAAAACCAAGCCAAACCAGCTTCCACAGGAATAAAGAGAATAGGTAGCAGTTAGATGCTGCTAATCAAATACACTTGATTAATTCATCATCAGCAAGCGTGACCAACTCTATAAAAGCAGAAGTTTTGGCAGTTTGCTGGTCTGGAGCATGCAGGTCTATATTACCGTCGTGCCAAGGAGGAATGATATCAACAGTGACCTTATAAGGCTTCTCAATGATAGGCAGCAACAATTGCTTCTCCAAGGCCATTTCCAAACAATTTGAAGTTCATAATTCCACAGTGAGAAAGATTATTAACAAGTGGAAAATATTCAAGAGCACTGCCAATATCTTCCCAGGACGTCCCTGCAAATTCACCCCAAGGTCAGAGAAACTGCAAAAAAAACAAAAAAAAAACAAAACCAAAAGCTGCATCTCGGACTCTGCAGGCCTCTCCTAGCATATTACATGTTAAAGCGCATGACAGTACAGTTAGAAAAAAGACTGAACAGTTATGGCCCGTTTGGTGCGGTTGCCAGGGGAAAGCACCCAAAAGGCTCTTAAAAAAAAAAAAAAAAAAAAAAAGAACATGGCAGTCTGGCTTAGATTTGGAAAGTTGCATCTCAACAAACCACAAGACTTTCTGGGACAATGATCTTTGGAAAGATGAGACCAAAGGTGAGACGTCTGGCCTATATGCACAGTGGCTTGTTTGGTGAAAACAGCGTATCGGCCCAACACCTCATATAGCAATTGTCAAGCACGGTGGTGAGGGGAGATGACTTGGGCATGTTTTGAGGCCACAGGATGTGGGCATTTTGCAGTCATTGAGTCGACCATGAGCTATATAACTGTATGCCAGAGTATTGTAGAGTCAAATGTGAGGCCATCTGTCCGACAGCTAAAGCTGGGCTGAAATCGGGTCATGCGACAGGTACAATGATCCCCAAGCACACCATCAAATCTACAACAGAATGGCTGAAAATGAAAGGAATCAAGGTGTTGCAATGGCCCAGTCAAAGTCCAGACCCCAACCCGATGAAATGTCGTGGCAGGACCTGGAAACGGCTGTGCATAAACGGATGCCTGCGAACCTCAAAGAACTGAAGCAACGGTGTAAAGTACAGGGGGCCACGATGCCTCCACAATGGTGTGAGAGACTGATAAAGTCATACGGAAAACAAATTTCTTCACTTAAATGCTGCTAAAGGTGGTTTTAAAAGCTTTCGAAATCAGGTCGTCTACTTGTTTTCCGCACATGCCTTCTCCATCTTGGCTTCAATTTTGTTAAAGAATGTCACGGTGGAATCTGTGGTGTGCGATTTAAATCATTTTAGAACCTGGTAAGGGCTAGATGACTTGAAGTGTCCCGATATTAAAAACTACAGACGTGAAAGCGGGTGTACTTTGTTTCTCACATGATTGTAGGGTTCATAAAGTGCTAATTCTCTCAGCCGTAACCACACACTCCCTTCCCCTTTGCAGCGCATGGCCACTTTGGTCTTCAGAACTGAAGTTGACACAAACCTTTTTTTTTAATTTTTTTTTGCTCACAGAAGGCTGACATGTCCGGGCCGGTAAAAGGTTAGGCTGCCAGATGGCTTTGTAGCCAAAAAAACAAAGGGCACCCATCTGTTCCAGGAACACCTCTACTACTCCACTGCAGGATCCCTGAATGCTCTTAAGGCTGCAGCTTCCGCTGACTTGAACAGCTGTCTTATTAGGTTCTTGCCTTGTTGGCGAGACGCCGTCTAGCTCCTGCTCCAGTGCCTGGTTGACACCTTGACAGCCGTACGTTTGCAAGCTTCTTAGGACCAAAGCCTTTGCTAAATGTAATAAATGTAGCTATTTAGGGAAACGCTTCACAATTGGGATAGAGGTAACACACTCATTATAATCACATACGAATGCCAGGTTTGACACAGAATCCAACACAACCGATGTACCCAATTATAAATAAACAGAAGACTATGGTGACTTGTTCCTTAGCAACCAAAGACCCCCATCCACTAGTCATTCACTATGACCACGCAAAGCTGCCTACGGTCAGATCACTTGACATCTTGCCAGCATCACCACCTCACCACACCACTTCCTCGCTCGTATTCAAAAGGACGCACGATGCATCAGCAGCTGTCTACACGCTACGCCAGATCACTTCCGCTTTCTGCTCGGGGCCTGAATGACATTCTATGTCCAAACCGGGTTGTTAAAACAGATCTAACAATCCTGAGGATAAAGCCTCACTGAAGTGAATACGGTGTTTAATTTGTCCAAATACTATCAACAGATTGAGCAAATAATGTAATACAAATATCAAATAACGGCACAATAACTCAGTCAGCCTGTCACCTCCCCTCTGTTGTTTGTGTGTGTGTGTGTGTATGCGTGTGTGTATGTGTATGAGAGAGTGAGTACTTTGCATGTCCTCCCGGTATTTGCATAATCACCCAGTCCCTTCCACAGGCCAAAAAACATGCACTTCAATGAGTAAGAGCCTTCAAACCGCAAAAACGTGACGGCACACACCAGCACATGCCCTGCACCGAATCCGCAGCCCAACCTGCACGTGCCCTGCTTGGCGACTCGCACATGCTGGGATAGGATCTACTGTATCAGGGCCTCAACACTACTAGCACTAGAATATCAAGCTTAACAACCTGACATGGACTAGGCCACCAAAATAGCAGTAATACCTGAATTATCAACCTTTATTGCATCTTGCTTAGTGCTGTCATCTTTGAATAAGTGCGTGCATGCATGCATGCATTATTGCGCGAGTACGTGCATGCATGCACATGTAAATGCACACATACTACCAGACCGTTGTGTCTACTTGTGCATGCAAACCAGAGTGCATGCGTGTGTCTGACGTCAATACTGACCTGCTTCATATGTCTGACTGCCATCCAATGACACATCGCTATCCACCGAATGTGCTGCAGATCAAAGAGGAAGATGGTTTGAGCCACAATTCACCACATAAGCCATGCTTGTCTGCTATGCTCACCAGCATCTGACTATTACCAAAATGCTCCCGGGGGGGGGGAGGTGTTTGTGCTTCTGCAAAGGTCAAAGGTAACCCTTCAGCATTACCCATTGGAAAGCAGCGCAGTGACCATTCAGCATTACCTACTGCAAAGCAGCGCAGTGACCGTTCAGCATTACCTACTGGAAAGCAGCGCAGTGACCGTTCAGCATTACCTACTGGAAAGCAGCGCAGTGACCATTCAGCATTACCTACTGGAAAGCAGCGCAGTGACCATTCAGCATTACCTACTGCAAAGCAGCGCAGTGACCGTTCAGCATTACCTACTGGAA
>JAABNY020000082.1:15569066-15584986 GCA_015164015.2 Brevimyrus niger
AGCAGCGCAGTGACCGTTCAAGCATTACCCATTGGAGGGCAACGCAGTGACCGCTATGCATTACCCACTACCGCTCTCAGATTAGTCCCTTGCCTTATACGTTACACAGCCTTCCCTCCAAGAGATACATACCCACTGTCTCCTCAAGCTGCAAATCTTCAATGTGTTCTAGGGAAAAACAGGCAACCAAAACTATATCATCACTATAATTATGGATAAGTGCATGCATGCATTCTTGGGTGTGTGTGTGCCTGCATGCATGTATGCGTGTTCATCTGCATAAGTACACACATACCTACCAAACCTTTGTGTATACTGTGCATGCGGACCGGAGTGCATGCGTGCATCTGTCCAACGTTAATACTGACCTGCATCAAATGCCTGACTGCCGTCGAAGGATCCATCACCATCCACCGAATGTGCTGCAGATCAAACAGGAAGACAGTTGTGAGCCACAATTCACCATATAAGCCATGCTGTCTGATTTGAGTACTGAAATGCATCCTGAGGGAAGGAGGCGTGTGTGTTTCGGCAAAGGTCAAAGGTAACCGTTCAGCATTACCCATTACTGCTCCCAGGCAAGTCCCTCCTCCTAAATGCTACACAGTATTCTCCCCAGCACACACATACCCACTGTCTCCTCAGAGTGCAAATCCTTAACGAGTTCTGGGGGGGGGGGGGAAACACAGGCAATCAAAACATGAATCAATTGCCCACTCAGTAAGCAATTTATTAGGTAGCCCTGATAAAGTAAACAGCCTGATCTTATAAACAGCCAATTTGTGTGGATACAACCGGTAAGTGCAACACAGACATGGTCAAGAGGCATAACATAACTACTGCCTCAGTGTCAGACCACGCATCCTAACCATTCTGATTTTGAACACTGTTTGATTGTTGGTGTCAGGTAAGGATCTTCTTGAGATTTTGTAGTCTAAGGGGCCCCCACTTTCACATTCATCCATAAAGCAAATTCTACCATAGGAAACCCCTGGACACTAATTACGCCCATATTAACTAAACATTACTGGAATGTGAAGCATTATCGCTAAGCAGGTGACCCCCCCTGTCGCAGGCATGCGCCCTTTCCCCACGCAGACATGCACTGCAGGCGAGGTGCCTGCATAACCTCAAAGCTGCAGCGGCAGTGTGATAGGACTTTACTCCAATGACCTACACAGTCCTCACATCCCGAGAGAGCACCTTCAATTCGAGGGGGCAGAGGAAGTTTGCAGCAAGAAGGTATGACCAAAATAAATCTGCAGTGACTGCCTGACATTATGGGTGTAAGCATGGATCAAACCCCCCCAATCCCAATGTTTCTGACACCTTGCCTAATTCATACAAAGTACTCATGGTGTTTTGGTGGCTAATGGGAATCTACCCTCCCCCCAAAAAAAAGGCAGTGAGTATACATGTAGCTCAAGACAATATTCTGTTGATGTAAATATATTAAACACCCATCTACAGGCATAACTCAAGTTGTTTTGAAGATGAGATCTTTACTTGTCCTAAACCTTCATTACCTTACAGACAGAAATGACCCATCTATCTGCAAAAAGAGCTGAATTATCCTTATATAAACTTACCTCCCTTTGTGTCGATTGTTTCATCTGTGTCGTCCTCTGCAGGATATACAAACGCACATGAATACAGTCAAATTACAATGTGCGTATTTCTTAGACGCAAAATCATCAAATCACTGTCAACAGCATCCCCAGAATTAGCCAGCCCTACCGAGCTAAATGACCAGCTACTATCTGTACTGTTTTGTTATCTTCTATTGTTTTACACTGTCGTTAGTGTCTTGGTAATAGACTGTGCTGAGCGATTAAGCATTTCAAAGCACCTGTTGCACATGGCCAATAAAGAACCTTAAAATCTTGAGCCACACTCAATGATGCGTTAAAATGATCAACTTTAATGGTTGCCCTGAATGAAGGTGAACTCTATTCTTCGAGTCTGCAGCTTGGAGTAGTTGACGGATAGCAGAAGAGGATAACGAACCTGAGTCGGGTACGTCCTCCTGCACCTCCGGAAGGGGTACTGCTGCTACAAAGACAGTTAAGGAAGGTAGGGGGTTGAATACAACATGGTAGCCTACATGCATAGCAGCAGATTATGGGATGGCCAAATGGAGGGTCAAACCGACACCGTTAGTACAATGGGGTAAAGACATGGTGCACGTAGTTTATAGACGAGGACGCGCAACAGGAAAGTGGAACGAGAAGCAGCGACGCTCAGCTTGAGTAGCTTAAACAAAGACGACAAATTCACCACACATCCGACAGTCTACAATAGACTATAGTTTGCACAAACCTTGAATTTCAGATTCCACATCCATGTTCTGAGATCCATGGACTGTTTGCAAGCAACGAAACCACAAAAAAAGGTTAGGGGGCTACTACTTTGGTCCCAGGATGCAGTATAATCAAGAATCAGAGAATGAGCTCACCATCACTGACATCCTCGGAGTCCTCAACAGCATCTGCAAACACAATCAGAAAGAACTCAAGCAATACTCTTAGATATCTTTGTAGAGCAATAAATCAATGAATAAATGCTTTAAATTATCTTAGTAACATGACTGTGGTTCAGTAATATGCTTAAAAAAAAAAAACCTTGGATATCTGTTTCTTCATCTCCTGGAAGGTGTTCTGTGTGCAAAAGACAGCACAGAAAAAGTTAGGGCAAATATTTGTCACGGCCATTTATGACGTGAAAACGCCCATGCATAATGACCGGATTAGGCAGAAACATCTCAAGCCTTACCTTCAAACAGATAGTCGTTTACAGCCTCAACGGCCTCCACTTCTGTGACATAAGGGAACAGGGGAATCAGCACGGCAACAGACTGTTTGCTTTCATGGCAAATTTCCTGAATTAGATTTCTCACAATGTAGGGGTATATATATATATATATATATGGGTGGGGCCACAAGGGCTCCAGCTAACGGCCAACGGAATGCCCTGTCCCTTGTTACTCACCGACTCAAAAAATATCATTAACTAATGATTCAATTTAAGTTTTAAATTATGGTCCTTCTTAGAATCTCTCCTCTCGTACAAACTGCTTACAAAGACGAAAGAGTCACGAATGAATGAAACCAGGAAGCAGGTACTCGGGACGTAGGCTCACAGGACGCCAAGGCTCGGCAAGGTCTGTGAAGGTACCTACCTTCCTCGGTGACAGGTACAGCCTCTTCATGTTCAGCTTGCTGAGGTTCTGCAGGTTTGAAACTTCAATTACCGTCACATTTCAATCACAGATACCACACATATACCGTATAAACTTCTGCCCTGAGGCCTTGTCCATACATGACTACCAGGCATTATGGAGTGATAAAAGCATAACGTCCCCTTTCTCTTGTTGGAGCAGGCCATCTTCAAAGAGGGACGATCCTCTGTGGTTCATTTGAAACCATTTGGTCACCATGAATTAATAAGTGAGATTAGCTCTCCAGTGAACAGTGGTTAATTCATTATTTAAATGTTTTTGTTCCTAGGGCTTTACAACCATTTATTAAAAGCCTATTAAACATGCATTAGCCACATTGTCCCCATGGTACCAGAGCTTAATCTTCTATAATTGCTTCAACCCGAGCTTTTTCAAATACTTTTTCTTACCACCAATTGCAAGATTCTGGTTGTTATTTTAATCCCCATGAGATGAAACACCCCAGCAACATAAATCCTTTTACAAAAGACCCACCACAGGAGGACGAAAAAATAGCATGAATTACATTTGTAAGACAAATTAAACCCTTTAGCATTTTGTGCAATAAAAAGCTCAGCACAGGCTGGGGGGGGGGGGCTCACCCTCCTCAGACGTCACTCCAGTTTCCACCTCAGCTTTCAAAGCCTCTTCAACAGGAGGAGGAGTCAATGCCTCCTCTTCCTCCAATGGAGCCTCATCTTCCTCGAATGGGGCAGCCTCTTCCTCCTCCTCTTCCTCAAATGGGGCAGCCTCTTCCTCCTCCTCTTCCTCCTCCAGCTCTTCCTCCTCCTCCACTTGCAGCTCTGGCTCCTCTTCAACCACCTCTGGCTCCTCCTCTTCAGCCATCTCCTCCTCCTCCTCTTCCTCAGCTACAACCTCTTCCTCATCTATAGCCTTTTCCCCAAAGGGCTCCGCTGGTTGTAAAATCAGTGAAGAAAAGACACTTAACCCGGACCCTTCAACCTAAAGAACTGCAGTCGATTGTCATGCAACAATGGCCCACGGAACACACACAGCTATTGAGACGAGGATTCGGAGAATGCCCCTCTAACCATATCGGGCTCCTGAACCGGTTTAACATTCCAGTTGAGAGAAGTATATTCAAAATAATGTTAGCGAGCAAACTATACAGCCAGCAGTGCAGCTTCAGATTTTGGTCCCCATGAAACTATTACACTTGGGCCCCCAACCCAGACCAATCCAATTATGCTCCAAATTCTTACTCAGGGGCCCTTAGGATGAATCTAACACCCCCCCCCCCCCCCCCCCTTCATGGCACCGCTGCACTGTTGATGTGCAGAGAGGGAACGTAAAACAGATAAGACCGACGTACCTGGAGGAGTTCTGCTGGCTTCCTGAGCACTATGCTGGGCTGAGAATGCCTCCAGTTCAGGTTCACTTTCCACTGAGGGTGCAGAAACTACAGAGGGGGGGTCTCACGTGAGTAATCAGACAGACAGACAACACAGGCACCATCAAGCAGGAATTACAGCTACTCTGAGGCTTATAAACGGTCACAGAGCACCATGCCACCCTCAGAGGTGGACATTTGATTAGAGAGACAAAGAAGCGAGTTAAAACTCCACTGACCAGTTGTTGGGCACCAAAGCAGTAGGTCACCATATTCTCAGCATGAGCAACAGTTATCGATTTATCAGAGGCTTTTCTTTGAAGCGACATGAGATTCAGAAAGCCGGGTCAGACTCTGCCACGGGCAATGGGGTTTGTAGGACCCAGTGGTGACAATCCTCGGGATTTGAACCAGCAACCCTCTGATTACAGGCACTGAGCCACACACATTAGGAAACTGAATATCGTCGTAATGTGTTTTTCCAAGGTTTGACTTTGTCACAAAAGGCTATTTAGTTGAGAACAGCAGCCAGCTTAATGTTAAAGGAAATTAAAAAACACCAGGTGGACCAAGGCAGGCTCCGTATCCTAAACTGAAACTAACGCACACGGGCTGTGTAGAGTTTAAAATCATCACTAATAATCACTACTAGCCAGAACATTGACATTTATTTTAAGGTATGTTAAATAAATTTGATGAGCTTCATGATTGAATGAAGGGAGGTGGGGGAGGGGTGGGGGAGGTGAACACAGGAAGTGAGGTACTATATGCCAGGTTACCATGACAACTAGAATTTTACATTACAGCACTATTGACAAACCAACACCCAGCGAGGAAGACGCCTGTCTGAGTAAGCTTCAGTCACTACAGGTAGAGCTTAAAGAAATGCTTAGACAGGCCATGCCTCTTTACAACCTGATAAACCAGAAGAGGAAGGCACTGCGCCTTTTAAATTTTTTTTTTTTTTGTGCAACTGTGTAAGGAACGCAGTGGGTAGAGGGCCAAGTTCTGCTATGTTGCACTCAATCTGCAACATCTGTCAGCATGTGGAAATACCCAGTAATACCCAAAAGTGTTTCTATGGGTCTCTCTTTATGTGACCACATGAAAAGTATTGAACTGGGTTGGGGTCCATGGGACAGTCTGCGGGACACATATCATTTAAGGTCACTGCTTCTTTGAGGCAGAGCAATGTCCAAAACCACTTGCAATTAGAGTATTGTTACTAAAAGTTTTTTGTAACGTGAAACTATAGGAGTCGCCTTAGACAGGCTTGCGACGCAGTGGGTTATCAGGACTAGTGCAACCCTACGTCTTACCTGGTTCTGGAGGTTCCAGAGAATCTTCTGAAGCTTTGCTCGCCGTCGCCGCAGGTTTCTCCGCCAGCCCTGAATGCCCCAGAACCGCAGTGTGAAACTCAATGCAGCACCATTCATTCATCACACCTAGACAGCTGCTGTGAAGGACGCTTCTCCTCTCGTGATGTCATAAAGGAACCGGGAGTTTTACGGGTTAGAAGCGGCAAAACAACAATTAGCCATTTTGTTTTTTTTTTTATATAAAGAAAAAGAAAGTTGCAGAACAAAAGGGAAGCTCAGAATGACCAACAAAAACCAAACAAACACAAATCAATGACTTTGGTTTACTTTTGTCTTCTTTTGCAAGAACAAAGTAAATGGAACCCCAAATGACATGAGTAAAACATGAGCAGGAGAAGCACTTTCCTCACCATGGGCACGTTAAATGTAAATTATATGGTGACTTTGAGAATAATCAGGAAAGAGGTTTGGGATTCACACGGGCTGCCTGAACTCATGCCCCACTTAGAGTAAAAGAGCCCAGCATTTCCTGTTCATCACACAAGGGTGATTCTGTCAAATGTCAGACAAAAAAAAAACACTGGTAACTACACTGGTTTTTCTAGTTTCCATTCCCTGCAGATACTGACACCATTCAGTTCACTGGATCATTTTCAGTGAGGGGGGGGGGAGGGGGAAGAATTAAACAGCAGTCCATGAAAATCCCACAAGTTTATTTCTGAGAGATATGCGTGTCGTGTTCTTCAAAAAGTAGAAACTCTTCTCCATTGCATTAAAAAAAAAAAAATGTTCACCAAATCTGCAATTCACCACTTATAACTGGCATTTGAAAACAGAATGACAGTACTTAAATATTACTTCAGGGGCCAGTGGGAATAACCATTACAAAAAAACTTACAGCTTTCTTACATGAGATTTCCAAAGATACAGTACAATGGTAGCACTCCATAACTGGGACTAAAACTGTCAAACACATTTAAGCTACACATAACAACCCTTCAGAGTGATACACCTGGCTTCCTGAGGGTAGCATGCATGTCAGAGGCAAACTATAACTGACAGGACACAAAAACTTGAACCGAGGAAATTATTTTATTCCCATCCCCCGAGGAGCAAACGCCCGCCTCGGCCTCCCTCCCGTCCTCGCGACACCTTCAGACCTCGTTTTCCTTGCACGGGAACATCAGCGGGAGTTTTGTCGTAAGAAGCTCACCGACGCCATTTCTGGGAAAGTCTGGGTCTCACTTCTTCCCACCCTTGTCCGACTCCTTGGAAGTCTTTTTGGATGCCGCTTTGAGTAGATCCTTCGTGGAGATCTTCTCGTCCTTCTTGCTTGAGGCTTTTCCATCCTTATCCGCCTTCCTGCCATCTTCCTCCGGCACCTCGGTCTTCTCCGGTTTCTTGCCTGCTGGCTTCTTCTCAGCTTTCTCGTCCTTGTCCTGCTTAGCCTTCCTCTCCTCCCTCTCCTTCTCCTTTTCCTCCCTCTCCTTCTCAGCCTTCTCCTTCGCTACCCTCTCTTTTTCCTCCCTCTCTCTGGCCGCTCGCTCCCTCTCAGCCTTCTCCTTCTTGGCCTGCTCCTTCTCCATCCTCTCCCTCTTCGCCTCCCTCTCCTCCTCTTCCTGGAGCTTGGACTCCGCCCTCTCTCTGGCCCTCTGTGCCGCAGCCTCCAGCCGGAGCTCCTCCTCCTGGGATGCCACCTTCTCCGCTTCTTCTTTGGCGACGATGGCCCTCACCTCGGCCAAGGCCATCCTGGCGATCTTCTTGGCCTCGATCTTCTCGTGAATCATCCGTAGCTGCTCCTTCAAGGCTTCCTTCAGCTTCCTCCCGATGTTTCTTGTAGGGTGCTCTGGAGGGTTTTGACAAAGGGTCTAAGGAACTGGAAAGCTGCCCCCCAGGTAATATGAACGGAGATCAGTGTGGTGTCAAGATGCAATCGACTTTAGCTTGAACTCAATACACCAAATCCAGCTGAGGTATTGGGGTCAAGACTCAGGCAAGCAGGCCATTCCAGAACGTACCATCCGGTGTGAATTTCACCAAATTTTCATGACATTTCATTCTATCACAGCTGGTAAGACTGACAAGCGTATTCATCCAAGTAGTGAGTGCAGTAGCCAAATGCAGATCAGAGATATTAAGAGTAATATAATCCTACTTAATGCCATAAAGTGGCCACTTTGCAAACAGTTATTTCACTGAATCAAGCACAAGCCCACAAAACAAAAACTGTTTCATAACCAACGTGACACAATCATTAGTCATCAGATACTTAGAAATGTTTTATTAGTCTGTTCAGGTTACAACGAGAGGCTGATGCATTCACAAATAAGCAAAACGACTAAAACTAATTAAAAGTAACAGAAAAACCACAGACCATGATTATAATAAAATAATTGAATAGATTTTGAAAGCATGCGATATAGTCATTTAGAACCAACAAACCCATCTAAAGATGCACCTAAACTCATAAAATACCTTTTTTATCTTTCTTCAAAGTTCCTTCTCCTGGTTTCTCATCTAATGTTTTTGAGGGAAAGGGGGAGTTAAAAGAATAAAGTCTACTAGAAAGCAAGTCATCTACAGCATGCCAAATACCTTTTAGACCAGAGGACGGATACTGGAACATCAAGACTAGTTTGGGTTAACGAAAACCAAGCGCCACTTTAACAAAAAGAAAAAAAAAAAAACCCGAAACTTCAATAGCGATCATCAATGCGACACTCTTAAGCTGCCGTGCATTAATGTGTGGCATTCTTTTGCATAGACATCAAAAGAGATGTGGACCAGCTTTGCCTCAGATAGGCTTGTTTTCAGAAATTGCACCCCGTACCGAATATTCTGGAAAGAGCACGGTCCGACAGTAACACTTGGCTGCATGATGTAACCTCTCAAAGGCTGTTAAATAAGTCTCCCAGGTAGGGGAATGAATTCTTATTAACGAGAGAGAGATTGAATCTAACCAATGGGACAGAGGACGCCAAACCTCTGCGGTCCAAGAAGTGGTTCTGGGGGAGGGGGGTAATTCAGCATTATGAAAATATGAAGCATGATTTTGATTTAAAAAGCAGAAAATTGGGAAGGGGCGTCCAGCCACAGATATTAGGGCTGAGAATAATATTGCCCAGCAGAGATGGATATTCCACTCTGGAAAAGTGATGACACTTCATGCCCTCTTAATGCACCCAGGGCTCGAGTATCTACAGGCCGCATTAACAGATCACACAATGCTCTCCTTGGGTAATTTTGTTTATTTAACCCGACCACATCTGGCTTTGCTTTGGCTTTGAAAATGACACAATCATCTAAAAAATATAAAGATACATATATGCATTTCTGAAGGTTTTCCTTACTCTGTAAGCCTGCTGATGTCTGATTGGTCAAAGGCCGTGCATGCCGCGGAATGCAAATTTACCACGTTGCAATCCATTACATATGCGCCCTGATTAGCTGTTTTTCCTTCATTCGCTGTTCACCACCTCACAGACTTAATCCAAATTGATAAGTCCAGTTCTGTTCACACTCATTGATTCCACACCGATTTTCCCTGATATACATGAGCACTACCGTTCCAAATTTTAAAAAGAATTCTATTAATATTGTAAAATCAAAGTTCAAATTCCACCTGGAGATTATATTGCCAAAAATGCAACAGACCCCCTGCTTAGCCTAGTCAGTCGGCAACACATTTCGAAGGTTAATATTTTTGATAACGTGTAGTATGTGTAGATGTACCAGGGCAAATAGCAACACTGCAAAATAGCATAATTAAGCAATACGGAGTCCTACATGAAATTAACAAAATGAAGATTAACTGCATTTTTGCCAGCTGACCAGAATGACTAAACACAGCAGACAGAACCAAACAGAAACACATCACCACACTCATTTGTTTCCTACACTGTAAACTGTATTCGCCAAAGTGTTATGTTCTTTAGGGCCACGGAATTTTACATTACCGTTCAAGGGTTTTTACTTGTAACATTAGACTCCTTGGCTACAATTAACTTGTATCTCATAATGCAATTGTATTGTAAAGGGGTCGACCATTCCCACTGGTCAAGGTCATTCTGCTGCAAGACCGTTCTGATCATGGATTCGGCAGTCTGGAGTTCTGGCCAACACCTGTATACGATTGGTTCATCAACAAAAAAAAAAAAAAAACAACAAACACAGGTTGGCACATCTGCGTCGTCTACATCACTGCTGACAGACTGACTTCTGAGCAATGGTGACATTGGCACACCCGAGTCCTGAGTAACAAACACTGAGTAAGCAGCTACAACCTCAGAGGACTACACTGCCGTCCCATAGAACATATTCATAACCCAAACATCTCCTCCTAATAGGAGAAGAGAAATTACCTTGCTGATACCCAAGAGGGGTACGGAACATGTTTATTTTAGGGTGATGGAACAGGAATTCTGACCGAAAACACACAAAATAAGCATCAGTAATTGGTACGCCCACAATTTGAAGCTTTTTGAACATACAGACAAGAAAGAAGCCCTAGAGGGAAGAAATATGGTAGGTAATCGTGACATATAAACCTCTGAGGAGAGATGGTGTGCATCTTGGGCATGGAGACATTGTTAGCTCTTTAAACATGCGGGGTGAGACAAATCCAAGAAAAGCCAAGTCTTAACGTCCAGGTTAAGCAGCGCATTAAGGCAACAGTTTGACCGTTATTCATATTGGAATGCGGCTTGCGGGAACTTGTCCAAACAGCAGCACGCGTCGGGGAAAGAAAAGCAACAGAGGAGACCGTTTAATGGCGTGTCAGTTTGGAGCTCCGTGTAAACCTTTAGATATTCCCCATGGCTAATTTGACTGCCCAAAAAAAAAAAAAAAAAAACAAACCCTCAGGCGTGTGTATGTACATCCGTACTGGTTCAGCCATTCACTGTGTCTGACGGGATGAGCAGCATTGTTGGGAGTGAGAAAAAAAAAAAAAAACCCAAACAAGTAGTGTCCCCCCCCCTTTAGATTCATTTCTCAAAGAGAAAGTACTTAACCCAGAAGGAGCTGATATCGCTATTGATTTTTCAAGTCTAAGATCACACCCTGAACGCCTTCGCTCTGCGTTGTTGTGCCAGCACCGTCCTCGTCGTCCTCCTCCGCTTTCTCAAACGGAGTCATTACGTCATAGAGAAACGCCAGGAACCCATAAAACCAATCAGAGCCCTCCTCCGCTAATATACCAAGGACTTCCTGCAGGGAATCCGAACTCTCACTACTGCCATCTTTGGTCAGGCCTATGTAAACAGAGGGAAGAGAGGCAGAAAAAAGAGAGAGACAAACGAGAGAGAGAAAGAGAGAGAGAGAGAGAGAGAGAGAGAGAGGGAGGGAGAGGTAGTAATGCAGGAGAGAGATAAATATCGACGTTGCAAGTAAGCAAGGGAGAACTAGGCATTAACACGTTAGAAAGCAAGGTACAAATGTAACAGATACTCTATTATACAGAGAAAGCAAAGGAAAGTCAGGACAGGGTAGAATCTTTTCAGGGAGGCATGCAAAGAAGAGGCTAGTTTAAGACTAGTTTAAGGCTAGGCCCAACACTAACCAATGAGTTTAACGTCAAGTGAAAAACAACCTAGCTAGAAACGGGATGAGTTTCTTTAGTATTAAACACAAGGCTAGGTTTGTCTTTAATGACCCGATTAAAATATTTTTCAGGGCCTGCCTAATATTTTGTCACACTACCCAAAAGCATGGTAAATTTCATTTATTTTTATTTTTTTGTGGCTGTAGCTATTTTAACCAACGTTACCGAACTCTCGCTCGCCATGATTTAGGGGAATTTAATCTCAAAAGCATGCATCCTCTCCAGGTTAATTTAATAGCACTTCACAAGTGTCGATGTTAAACATAAAAAAGGGATATGATACTTAAAGCAAAAGTAAACCACAAGTCAGTCATGCTAAATAAAATTAAAAGTTATTCAGCGCCATCAAACACACGTGAACAGCAGTAGGTAATACTTGCCAAGAAGAACCCTGGCATCCTCTACGTCGAAATCGCCATCCCCGTCTGCGTCGTAGGCGCCAAGTTTCCCTGGGAAGGGAAAACCAGTTAACGAACTCGTTTAAATTGACCGACAGTTCATGTTCAAGGAAAGCTTTTGTGAAAGGGCACACATTTCAATCTGCACGTGCCCAATGGTCAGATACGTTTGTCCTCATCATGACCTAATTGAGAACAGAATATTTGTTACCTTTGGAAAGTGTCAATGATAATGCATGCATAATTATGCACAACTGTCTCTGCAGACTAGTTTTATAATGCAACTAAAACAGTGTCCTTCAAAATGCTTCATAGAAGCTTGCTGGCCGGTAGGAAACAATGCTTCAAGGTCTTTGTTTGGTTATTTTGAGCCTTGAACCGTGCAGCTATGGCTGACCTTGTTCTTGGATGGTTTCCAAGGCTTTTAATAGCCCTGAAAAGCTCTCAAACTTTTACCACAGACAACTTCCCTAAAACTGCTCTTCAGTTGAATATCAAAAGGTCTTCATTGGCCGCTCACCATGAATTCAGGATAAAGCTCCTCTTAAAAGGCACTTAATGTGTGGGATGTGACTGAAAGTCTAAGTGCCTGAATGTGCAAGATCGCAAAGGTTTGGCTCTCCAAACGGAAGGCATTTTCAGCAGTTAATTTATGTTAATTTATTCAATTTACACATTTACACAGCAGAAAGACAAGTCATACCTTGCAACACCTCTGAAATGTTATAGCGGAACTCCTTCGCTCGGGCTACATGCAGGATTAACAATAAAACAAAAGACAAAATTAGACATCAAACCGTAGAAAGATTTTAGTCGTTAAGGGGACCTTGTTACTGGTCAACAGAGGAACCCATGTGACGCAAACTCCGCCCACAAAGCGCGTCGGCAACACTCACCGAGCAC
This sequence comes from Brevimyrus niger, assembly GCA_015164015.2. NCBI lineage: Eukaryota > Metazoa > Chordata > Actinopteri > Osteoglossiformes > Mormyridae > Brevimyrus > Brevimyrus niger. The sequence continues at coordinate 15,581,857 of JAABNY020000082.1, forward strand.
GTCATCGTAGTCCACCAGCTCAAACCAGACCACTGCCACGGAGGTCCAGACCCCCAGGAGGGCCAGCACCATGAACCAGGTGAAGAAGGTGCTCCCAGAACCCCCTTCGGCTTTCTTCCCGTTCTTATTGGCCGATGGTTGTCTCACCTCTAGAAACACAGAGAACCACAAGAACGACAAATGCAAAGAATGAGGACGACGCCTTGAAGAACAACACTTGACAGGGTCCCGGCAGACATTATCAAGCATGACTTTCTATACTGTACCACAGAGGCAAACTACCCCAGTCGCTGTCCAGTGGTCCTCTTCTCTAAAGAAATACTCATTCACAAAGAGACACGTGGCCTCCATCACTTCAGTCAAACATAAACCTTCCTTGTTTTTAGTCATGCCAGGGTATTATTTCTCAGGGAAGCCAACACAGACACAAAAGCAATACTGACAGCTGGACATTCAATCAAAAATAAAAAAACATCAGCGAGCCACATCAGGGCTGAGCCGAATGGACGCACTGTACGTGCGTTGGAAGGGTGCTTTAGAAGAAAAGGCCTTTAATGCATTAATCACTCAAGGACGAGCACACCCCGCAGGAGGACGCCTTTCAAACATATTAATGAGTCACAAGAAATGAGGCATGTTGTGAAAGTCAACCGACGGGATTAGCTCTTAGGATCTCGCTCAAAACTCCTAGAGCACCAGAAGCAGAGCTTGCAGTTTCCTCAGTCGAAGGCGTTTCTGAGTTCTGGAGGAACGGCCACGATCAGTGAAACAAATGTGCTTTCGAGTTCCAAAACCAAGCCGACACGAGGATTTTAGGTCATTAGGTGCATGAAAGTTTAGTCTGACAGTAACTATAAGGTTAGGTTCTGAGCATTTCAGTTTTGAACTACGAGAACAAACTCGGGGAAATGTGCAATATGAAAGGATTCAGGATTCCGCGTCAAGCCAGCAGGGTATAAACGGCCACGTGTGCCGGATACGGGGAGGATCTGCTCATTCCTGAAGCGAGTCAGATACCACAAGTCAAGCAGTTAGAAAACTATGCAGGAAGCTGAGCCTGCGCATTTCAGTAACCATCATAAAAGCTGAAATAAGAGGTTCTCTCCCCCCCCCCCCCATGACAAAGTTAAAGTAGTGTGATGACCACCCGCAAGTCAATGTCAGACTATTTACATCATGCAGACAATAAAGCAATTTAGTCCTCAGTACATCCAAATTAAAAGGCATTTTAAAAATCATTTAAGGAATATTGCCACTGATGACCGAAGCCAAAAGTGTTGCGATAATTTGTAACACTAAGCCTAACTAAAGCCAGCTGTGCAAATTCCCAGCTATCAATACGTTACCTAGTGCTGCTGTTCAAATAAACAATTGCATAACACTCATATATTTAAAAAGGTGGCCATTGCAAGGAAAACCTCATCCTAGCATGGGGAAGTCTGTGGTTTCTTATTCCTCCAAAAACAAAAACTGCCAATTCCGTCCATTTTTCATTTATCTGTTACAATTTACACTACCATACAATTCTTAATCTACTAGAAATATATACATAAATAAGACTATATACATTTTGATTCAGTGTCACCCTGAAAAACAGAAAAGGGCAGCAGGTCGAAAAACAAGAACACCTCTACTCCATGCAAGGCACGCTGTTAAAACACACAAGCAGGTTCATCTTCCAGGTTATTTATTTATTTTTAAATAATAATGGCCGCATCCAGGTCCTGTTCACTTTGGCCATAGAAGGGAAGAGTGTTTTCAGGGAGAAGCTCTCCGGAGAAGCCGGTGCATTCCCGGGCCTCCGAACGGACTGGGGTATAAATATGACAGGAGGCCAAGCGGGAATAATGAACAGGTGCAGGATCCCGTCTGTCATTAGTCAGAGAAAAGTCATGCAGGTTTTGCAGGCTTATACAAGGACCAAAGTGAGGATCGTCAGCTGTCCATACGGAGACAAACGCGTGTCCGTGGCGAGAATCGCCTGTACCCGACGCAGGCCACGTTTCTAAATACCGCGTCCGTGGCAAAAGCTGGATTTTGATCACGATGTCCGCCAGAATTCGCCACCCACAGCTAATGACACGGAACGGGACCCCGATCGTCCTCAGTATGAAGCACAAAACCGTCGTGTCATTTTTGAGATGTGACGGCGATCACAAACGCAGACTTGCCCTGTACTTTTTCGCCCCCGACGGCACGGCCAGGGCCCCGCGCCAGCTCTCACGCTGGCCACACACCCGAACGCTACTCGCGATGCTTATTGTTCGGCGAACGTTTGCCGGCTGCAGCCCATAGCATCCGCGCCCCTCGGGCTGACGCTACCTGTCTCCTCAGCCATCTCGTTCACTTCGGCGTTCGGTTCTCCCATCATCGCAGGCTCACCCAGAACCACGGCACAGATACAGGCACTCGAATCCCCCAGGTTCTGCCCCCGAATGCCACCATAAAGTGACCGCCGGCGGCTCGTTCTGCAGCTAACTCAGCTAGAACCTGATACAGCTCTCCGGAGCCTCGGGAATATTTTTAGCCTAAGCCCAACCGCACAGGCAAAAACTTATTTGGGCAGCGTTGAGGAGGGGGGCTCTCAAGCCACGTCACTCTGCCATCCCATGTCCTGGAAGGCGGGCGGTGGGACACCCCCCCCCTTCCGAGTTTAAAAACTGCACCACCCATCAGCAAACGCTGAACACAACCAGAAGCATGGCTGTCATTAGCTATCGACGCCGACGGGCACGGGTCCTCCCGACCAGAAGAGAAGAAATGATTCCAGAAGCGTAAAAGGAGGCTTTCGCTAGGCTAACTGGGATGGCCGTGTCCATACAAGGACTGCTCCAAATTGCACCCAGCACCATCTATAGACATGCCATTGTGGCGTACGGCCGAGGGTCTGCCGTCCATCTCGCCAGTGGACAGGGATTTCAGAGGGACACCACCGCGTTATCTGGGGAATTTCCTTCTTCCCATACTATTCCAACTGGGGGACTGAAAACCATCTTCTAGTTTACATTAAAGCGACCGTCTCAGCGACCACCCCCCCCCCCCCCCCCCACCCCCAAGACAGCCTGAGGACCGGGGCCTCGTTCTCGCGTCGCGCGGGCTCAGCAGCAACATCCCACACATGGGAGACAAG